>ML782243.1:361106-381732 GCA_009831015.1 Picea engelmannii
TTACTATTTTGTGTGCATCTGCATAAATTTTTTGTCTGTTTTGAGCTTCTTTGAATATTTCCTTGATTGTTTTCATTTCCTCTTCCATTTTTTGAACAATTTCAGTCCAATTAGAACTCCCTCTTCAAGTTTGTCCCATCCAAGAGGAGTTCTACACGACCCACCATACAACAAATCTAAAGGTTCTATCTTTATTGAAATTTGATAGTTTTTATTATATGGAAATTTCAGAAGAGGTAAATACTCTTCCTAGGGATTATACTAGTCCATTACATGCATATGAAACATATCCTCTAGCATCTGATTTACTCTTTCTGTTTGTCCATCTTCTTTAGGATGATATGTTGTACTGAAATTAATTTGTATTCTCAATGTTTATTCAAAACTAGTCCAAATCCTTATCATAAATACTGAACCTCTATTTGAAATGATCTTTTCATAATTCCATGCAGTCTCCTTATCTCATTTATAAAAAATCTTTCTATTTCTGGTGCTTAGTAGGTAATCTTTATTGGAACATAATGTGCACTATTTTTCAAAGTATCCACTACTACTAAGATTGAGTCATGTCTTCTTGACTTCATAGGTAATCCTACTATGAAGTCTATTGAAATGACTTCCCATTTCAATTTTGGAATTGCATGCAGTTGTAAAAATCCTACTAGATGCCAATGTTTAGCCTTTACTTGTTGACATTCTGGACATCTAGCAAGTTCTAAGTCACGTGTTATGTAGTTCTCTTCAAGAGGTCTCAATTTTCTTGAAGTGTAGGCTATCACCCTACCTTCTTTCATTAGGAATGTGTCTAATCCTTCTATTAAAGAATATGTACAAACTAGAAATTATTGATCCATATTTGGTACCTTTAGTGTGGGAGTTGTTGTCAACAATTATTTAATCTTATTGAACACTTGTTCACACTACTCCATCCATATAAATTTCTTATTTTTCTTTTGAATTCTGTAACAAGATTTGCAATATTTAAAAAAAAATCTAAAATATCCCATAATAACCCACCAATCCCATAAAAGTACATACTTCATGTACATTTCGAGGTGTTGGTCATTCCATAATAGCTTATATATTTGTCTTTGTTGGATCCACAACAATTCCTTCTCCTAAAATGACGTGACCCAAATAACAAATCTCTGATTCAAAGAAAGAGCACTTAGAGAGTTTAGCATACATCTTATTTTTTCTAAGACACTATAATATGATCCTTAAATGCTCTTCATTCTCCTCTAGTGTCCTTGAATATATCAAAATATGATCCAAAAACACTTGCATGAACTTGTCAAGTTATTGTCGAAACACCCCATTCATCAAACTCATGAACACAACTGACACATTTATCAACTCAAATGGCACCACTACAAGCTCATAATAACCAAAACATGTCTTGAACACTGTATTAGTAATGCCCTCTTCCCTAATTCTTAACTGATGATATCCTGATCTCAAATCAATATTTGAATTTCCCCTTTTACTTGATCAAACATATCATCAATCCTGAGTGATGGATATTGATTCCTTATGATCATTTTGTTCGACTATTGATAATTGATATAAAACCTCCATGATCCATCTTTCTTCTTTACAAATATCACCAATGATCCCCATGGTGATATACTAGTATGAATAAATATAAAATCCAACAATTCTTAGAGTTGCATATGAAACTTTCACAATTCTGAGCTTGTCATGTGATAAGGAGTCTTCACAATAGGCTTAGTTCCTACTTTGAGTACAATTGTAAACTCCAAGTCTCACTTAGGTGGTAGTTGATGTAACTTTTCTAGAGACATGTCAGAAAAATTTGATAATATAGGATGTATAACTATGTTCACCATATCCTCTTTCTTGTTCATAGCTATCATAACATACAATTTGCAACTCTTCCTAATACTTTTCTTTAGTTGCATAATTGAAATAAATCTCAAAGACACTCCTCTATTATTCCTTGCTAAAATTCATTTGTGCCACAAGTCACCTATAAAGTAAATCATTTTACTCTTACAATCTAACACTGCCTCACGCTCTTCTAACTAGTCCATACCTATGATCATATCATAGGATCCCATGGTGGTAGTGTACAATGACACTTGGGTAACACATACACCAAGATTGAATTCACATTTCTAATTGATTTTCCTACCCCTTTTTTAACATCATAATCCATTTTTACCTATTAAAATCATCTTGACCAATTATGATCATTCCACATTTAGATAATGTGTTATATGAAATAACGTTTTTTTTTTCCTAAGTCTATCGATAATGAAATACATATACCATTAATCTTACCCATCATCTCGATTACTGTCGACTGATGATCAACTCAGTTGTTTTTCATTGTCGCACGAATCCTGTGGGATTTACCCAAATCACCAATAGTGTTCTAGCTCTGCCCTTAACTATCTCCTCTCACTACATGTGGTAAATCCCTCTATAAATGCATCTCTCCACATGTCCAACACCTCCTCTTAGGAGTTTCCCTCATACTTTGTAGACACACTACTTTGTTGATTTTGTTGTAGTCTAGCACCGCCCTCTTGCATCAATGGCCTGTATGGTGGCCTCTGACTTCTTGATTGACATCTGTGGCTCTCTATCACATGACCCCTTGGAGCATCCTTGAACTCTATCACTACATTATATGTGCTAAGTGAATTAGATCTTTGTCTATGTCCTCCTGAACTTGAAGGTTTAGATGGTGTTGATTGAGAACTTCCCATGAGTTCCTCCTTGTCTATGTAGCCCTATGAAATACCTCATGCAAATTAGGGGGCATAAATATAAGAAATTATGATTTTATGTTATATTTTATCCTGTAGAAGAATTTTTTGACCTACATATTCTATGTATTCATATGTAGTGCATACCTAAAATGTTCCATGAATTTTTTCTCATATTCTAGCATTGACATGTTGCACTATATTAGGGATTTGAACTCATTCAATTTCCTTTCAATGAACTCCTTAGAGATCTATCATTCTCTAAAATGATCCATAAAAGTTTTCCATGATATCTCAGATATATCCATACCCATCTAAGGCAATAAGGTTTTCCACCATAATAGTGCACTTTCCTTCAGCTGGAAGACAACCATATGCATGTTGAGATTATAAGTATAATCTATTAGTGTAAAACATATGGACTTATTCTCAAGCCATGCTTCAATTTCTTCTCCATCAGTGCAACCCAAAAATTATGGAAAATTAACTTTTTCTAGTTAAATATCTTTGACCATTAACATTATGGTGGTTTACTAGCTAATATCCAAGAATTGAAGCTCAAATTTCTTCCTAATTCAACCTGTTAATCAATGCATTAGACATTCTTTGAAATGACTACAACATTGAAACAACATCACATGCAAGTACATTTCCTTGAACATATGATCTTGGAGGAGATGGTAGAAGTGTAGGATGAAGTGGAGGTCATGCACCATGGTCTCCCACTGCCTTACTTCCACCTCTTCCTCTTCTTCTATCCATTGTTTCCCTTGCATCCCTGGGAATAAATTTCAAATTTCAATCAACTAAAAGGCGAACAATTATAATCAAGTGGAACTAATAATTGAACACATATATTTACTAAGCATGCAGGTCCACATGCCCTAGAATATGTAACCCCACTCTAATATCGTATGTAATTTTCTAGGCATGGGTTACAACTTTATTGAATTGGAAATGAAAGATTTCATGTTTATCCTCCCTTTATTTTTCCATAGTGTTCAAAGATGGAGCTTCCTCTTTGTCTTCAAATCCCAGCTAAAAACAATGATAGATGAAAATCTCTCCTGTAGTGTCCTCTCCTTCCTCAAGCATCTCAACAAATTCTTCAATGATTTGTTGTATGTCTACAAGATTTTCTTAAACATGTTGCTTTAGAAACTATTAAAATCTTCTTTATGTTGTACTTGACATCTAGTTCTTAGCTCAACTACAAAAATAACATTTTTTTTGGTATAAAACTTTCACTTTTGATCTATAGGTCGACGTATGCACTCTGAATATGTATGTTGTTTTTTTCTTCAAAAATTTCAAATTGCTCCTAATGCAATTTTTAGTAACCTCCCTGGTAGCGATGCCAAAAAGTGGTGGGAAAAATCATTATAGAAAGATATACTGAATCCACAATTTTCACTTTAACTATCAACCCAGGGATTGTGCAAAATTATGAGGTGGTGTGCACTATGTATGCAAATTGCAAAGGTAAAATATGAACTACTAATTCTAATATAAAACTATGACAAAGTAAACAATCAACTTTGATATCTCATTCTAAATCATTCCCCATGCACTTGGGTTCATGAATTTCACTCCTATCTCTTCTAACAATACACATAAGATATATGAAGGTATAGGTCACTTCCTCTTGGATGAGAAATCAATTAAATGAGAAGGTCTCCTTGAAATAATGACCATGTGTTTCTACGATATTAGTTAAGCCTTACAACACTATGTATCACATGCTAGATTCATAGGATCCACATCCAGGTATTGTATATTTTAATTTAAAGGCATTTAAATAAATACAAGGTTGAAATTTTTGCTCAAAGAAATATTAAAAATGAAAGTATTGTTGGAAAATAAAGTGAAATGAACTAATATTGTGTTTTGTACATAAGCCCGCCTACTTGTAAAACATAAATAAAATACAATAAATGAAATGATAATAGGGGTTCCTTGAGTGGGACTTACTCAAGGAAGTTCCTGGAACCCTCTAGACACTCAAGCACTCAAAACTTCAACAAAATATGTTTCTTTTATTCATAAATTTTCATGTAACATGTGGGTGGAAATCTTCCTCTTAATTGCAATTCCAACTATCTTAAAAAACAATAAGGAAAATGAAATAACAATACTAGCTATTATATTCTATCATTTATGCCTCTATTTGTATTGGAAGGGTCCTATATATCCCATCCAATCAATCCCTTGATTGGTGGGAGATGTCCCTTAATTTTCTAATATTTTGCACACTGCCCCATGGGACTATTTCCATCCTTTGTTAATTCAAATCCTCAATATCAATAGGAGATAGAATTTTCTAGGGTCTTTATTTCTACCTCAAAGTGCTAGTAGTCATGATAAGGTTTGTGAGAGGACAAGATCCCTTGAATCTCTTAACCATTCAACCGAGTGAACTCTATGGTAATGAATGAAGAAGATCAACTTGTTATGTGGGTTGAATCCCTTCACCAAGGCTACAATATTTTATGCTTGTGAACCACATTATCTCAATAATGAAAATCACACATTAACAATAAAAAAACACTTGAGATTAATCATATGTCACATTATAGTTGAGATTAAGTAAATCATAATTGATCAGATAAGCACGACTCAAAATATCTACATTGTTCATCAAAAGTACTAATGTTTATGAAGATCTTCTACCTAGGAGACAAAACATATCAAAGTTAAACACAAGATGGGTCATGAAAGTGACATATTGAAGGCCCATGGGTACCAAATCACTAAATTTTTATATATGGCTCTATTTTATTGGTGCAACTATGGAATAACGACTTTGGGTATCAATAACATTTTTTTCTATTTCTTCTTTAGGATTTTAGCTCAAATCATTTTAGGAATGATGGGCATGTTATATCCCCAACACAATTAATGACAAGAATACTTATGGATGTAATGCATATAATTATTGTATTCATTAGCCATCGGGGTCACATAGGTTAGTAATGACAACCCATTATTTTAATAAAGGCCATTTTTGTATAATTAGACTTATTTTTATTAAATAAGCATTGAATATGTGATTAGCAATAGGATTAGAGATAGCAATGGGGACAAATATTATTTAAAGGGGAGGGCATGTTGTGTACCAAGCAACATATTTTGTAAATGAACTATTTTGTTTGCAAGCTCAATAATTCCATATCACTAAGTTAGTTGAGATTACTCATTAACGAGTCATCATTAAGTTAGCATATACGTGTTAGTTATATGAATTTATGAGTCACTACTTTGTTACTAGAGACATATTATTATTAGATTTGTATTAAAAGGGGTCTCCCCCTTCACTTGTAATCATCCATTCTAGTATCGATACAAACATATCACTCTTTTAAGTAAAATTGAATGGACATGTCTTCCTCTATTATTTAGGAATTGCAAGTGCATTCTAACCTTGGGTGTGTAGGTGCCCCCAATTCTTTTCATTTTTCATTGTTTATTTTAACTTGATTTTGTTTATTGTTGGAACAATTCCATTTCGGGTATTATAATTCTTCAATGACCCAAACTTCACTTCTCAAAATGGTTAATGAGGACATGATTATATTGGGTCTTCCTCTAGTGTTGCAATCTTGTTTCAACATAATAATGAGAAATCAATTTTCAGATGTTACAATCACAATGAAGAAGTTGTTTCCAAGGTGTGATGACTATGTTTCAATCACCATCAAACGTATCACCATCATTGATCCAAACGAAGTAGAATCATTATGAGCAGTTCAAACAACCCATAATAACTATATGGTAAGATTTTATGGTGTGTACTATGCCCACAAATTTAATTTAGAGAAGCATCTTAGCACTTACTTGAGTATTGTGCACATAATGTGGACAAGGAAATAACTTCTATAACAAGTATGTGTAAGAAGGAAAAGGATATTAGTAGTGTCATGCTTCTCCCAATTTCTTTGACTAACATTCTTTCACATGGAGACAATGTATGGGGATTCAACTATTGTATCATTTCCTTTCTTGTGACAGGTTCAAACTTCATGGTGACTTCAATTACCTAAATGCCTCAAGGAGCTTGAAGAAGCAATTATGGATTGACATGGAGTTTTGTTGTACAAGAGGGAAACAACAAACCACCAATTGCATGATGATATATTACAAACTAAATCTAATGAAAATGTTTAGTCTATAATTAAGATGATGTAAAGAATTTCGATTTAAGTGTTGAATACCACTATTTTTGTTGTTGCAAAAGTAAGATTGTGTAGGTGATAACAAAAAATGTAACGTTTTGCATTTGGATCCCTTATATCAGGGAATATTTTCAATATTGTTGAAGTTGGTTTCCTCCTATTGGGATGCATACATGAAGACATAACTTATGGGGGGTTATCAACTCAAATTAAGATGAATGACATATTATTATTATTAGAGATGATAGAAAATTGTAGGAGATGCAAGGATGAAATTTCCTTAATCCCATATTTAATTGATGAATCCTTTGACTTCAAAATCTATGTGGATCCATATTGGTTAGATGGTAACTACAAGATAATTGGTATCAAATGATGCCAATACCTCAAATTCCAACTTGTTGATGGAACATTAACTATGCCATATAATGCCTTAGTGTGGGATGGAAAGTGGTCAACCATTTTTAGTATGTGGTGTTCATTCCCTACATGGAAATATGCATAATCAAACCTATAGGTAGTTTACACCTTTTGAGATGGAAGAAATAAAGAAAATAATAGAAACATACATTTCATTCTAGAGGAAATGGATTGACAAAGGAAGGGAACAAAATTATCCTTCGAAGATAACTTATTAAAATAATGTCTTAAAGGTTTTGGAAAATCCCCTTGTGAAGAATTGAGTACTTAAGAAATTATCCATCCACAATGTAGGACATATGAATCAACATTAATATACAAACCACACATGATATCATGGAAGCATATTTGAGGGATAATGCCCACAATATCGAGGATCACTAAATTGGACCTCTATTTAACAAGCCTAGAGATTAATTCTCTCCAAGGATTGATTATGTTATAGAGGGAAAAATGTTCATAGTACAATCATGAGATCTAGATTGTGCAATATGGATGGGTAGGGAAAAGAGAAATGTTCAAAGAGATTTATATGCTAGTATTGAGTCTTACAAGGTAGAAGTTTAATGGTAAAAGATCGGTGGAACATTAAATGATATCAAATACTGATGGAACATTAAATGATATCAAATATATGCATAGTACATATTTACAAAATGTTCAAAATTGGGTTTTTGAGAATGACACCCTTCCATTGATGTGAATAATATCTTATGGGCATGGTAAAGATATGATGGAATGTACATAGAGTAAAAATAACTTAAAAATGAGATTTGTAGTGATTAAGGAAAAACAATAATAGAGACTTTATTTGAAACAATAACTTAAATAAATGTCATTTTTTAATGAATTGTACCGTATAAGAATTATAAATTAGTATTCTATTTGAAAAATAATTTACATAATTGTCATTTTTTAATGAATTGAACCATGTTAGAATTATTTTTAATGAATTGAACCATGTTAGAATTATAAATTAGTAGTACATATTATTATGTGGTACTTCAAGTAAAATTATTGAAGGTTAGTTGGTTTCTTTAGCCTATTTGTTGTTTTCTCTCCTAGCCCATAATGTGGGTTTTGTAAATATTTCCATAAGTATCTAGTTATATAATGTTTGTAGATAAGATGAACAAATGATAGGAACGACTCTCATTTTGTATGTATATATCTCATATGTATTGTTGGTGATGGTGACCATTTTTATTGTACATTATTTTAAATATATATGAAAATATATACATTAATATTAGCCCACATTGTGGGTTTTGTAAATATTTGCACAGGTATCTAATTATATAGTATTTGAAGATAAGGTGAAAAAATGGTAGGAAAGACTTTCATACTCTCATTCTCATTTTGAATGTATATATCTCATATACATTCTTGGTGATGGAGAACATTTTTATTGTATGTTATTTTAAATATATATAAAAATGTATGTATATTAATATGAGAATTTCATATATATATATATATATATATATATATATATATATATATATATATATATATATATATATATAATATTGAAAATCGTTTTGTATAATTTGATATTAACATTTTTATTATAAAAATTTAATTTTTTTATATAAAAAATTTATATTTCAATATTAAAATTAACATTTCTGATACTTTAAAACCAAATAAATAATATGAAAATAAATAAATAATATGAAAACATATATAGAAATACTTTTATATTCCATTTTTGCATTTTATAATCACCCCTTTGAAAAAAGCTTCACACTTTTGATTCTACCTTAGCATCAAGTTTACTAATGTTGTAATTTGAATGCAACATTATCTTAAAGCATCAAGTTTACTAATGTTGTAATTTGAATTATAATTTGAATAAAACATTATCTCAACATTGCTTATGCGGTAAAATCTACCAAGAAGATTAAGGGATCTAGTGTAGGGTGTACATTCTTGCAGTGATTGCACTTGTATCATGTAAACAAGACCTTCATTTAAGTTAAAAAACATGAGCTCTATAATGAGAATACATTAATATATTTGGTAATTTGTTAGAGTGACTTGAGCTAGGTCTGTCCAGAGATACATAAATATTTTGGGGGTTTCACTTGTGAGTGTGAAGGGAGTGTCTACTCTTTTAGCCTTATTACAATGAACTAAGTCTCATTGCAGATTTGAAATTGAGTTGGAAAAGAGTGCAAGAGCTACCTCCCCACCACTTGAACTATTGTCCCTCGACCTCTTCTTTATATTGTTCCAAATTCACTTGATCTAGGGTAGAAGCAATCCATGGGGTTTAGGAATCCACTCTTTGGTTTTGGCAATGTTTTCTCGTACTTTTGTGCGGTTCCTCTCAGTTTTGTCAAAATTTATTGTTTGATTATCTTTTATAAATTCAGTATTGGTGACCTTTTTCCAAGATCTAGGTGGTTGGAAATTTCTGGCTGTGGGTTTTTGAACATAGAGATGAAACCTGACTGGAACAATTTTAAAATAATCCTTAGGCTCCATGAAGAAATTTATCAAGCCAATAGCTCTATGCTCTAGTTAATATCGATTAAGCTGGGGATATGGAACAAGCTATGGTCTCTCCTAGGAATCTCTTAGAATTCCATATAAGGTGAATTGATGGAATGGAACTTGAGATCCAACAAATTAAATCTATTGTTCTCCCTTAGTGTTTGACCTCTACCTCAATCAATCAAGGTGTTGTTTATTCCCCTCGTGAAGGTAACACAATCAATGGATTTGAGCACCTCAGAACAACCTCCATGGACACTCAATATGGAATGCACTAGCGAGCTAGGGTTTCAAAAATTTAGGACTTTGCCTCCTCTCATCAATGAAGGTATTTAAAAACTCTTTTTCTTTTAGAGCATTTTGTTAAATAGGTAGTTAGACTCTCTGTGTGGGAAGTTGATCTCGATAGAGCTCCATATTTTGTTCCTTGTTCGTCATTTCATCTAATGACTTTCACTACTGCATCATGAATTAACGATGCACACCAAGTCACGGGATTCATAGAATTGGGGATTTGAACCTTCATCTGAGCGTGATTCATACAATTAAGACATTGATAAATGATTGAAGTAATTTCACAGGATTAATTACGTTGTACTCTACTCTGAACCAGTTGTGGTTGTAGGTTTATTGCAGGTTTAGATCTCGCATGTGTTGGGATTTGGTGATAACAAATTCCTCCAAGGATGGATTTCTATCCTATTATTCTGCGTTGGTTGCAACTAAAATGGACCAAGTTAGAATATGGATAGGAGTGCATTTAATAATCAGTTTCTTGTGTAAATGTATATAAATTCATGTAATCCCGTAGAGGCAGATACGACAGAGTGAGAGGAATGAGAGAACTTGCAAGTCTTCTATAATCTTCATGATCTGAATAATAAGACAACCGATGCCTGTGCTTGGTGGATGTAGCCCAACGCTTGGCTGAACCACGTGAAATCCATGTGTTTCTTATCTGTGTGATTGTTAATTATCATATGTGAATTGTGTTTTCCGCATTTGCAATTATAACAAGTGGTATCAGATCTGGTTGGAGGAGAGGGTGTCAAGGGCATCAAATTCTCAAAGGAGCCACAAGAGTGAAACCTGTGTACAATGCATCGATTACCACATCGTCGCAGGGGCCTCCTCTTGGAAGGTGCGACATCCTATAGGCTGACTTTTCATTCCTTGAAAATTCTTGAGCACGTCGTACCCTGGACGTATCGGGAGGGGCGACGACCAGCATACATCATCGCAACCTAGTTCTAGTGGGAGGTGTGACAACCCTTTGAAGTACATTGCAGGGCACTCACTTCGGGAGGTGCGATGACTCCCTTTAAAACAAAATCCATGATCTCCTTTAATTTATTCGCATGTTTTTATGGAGTAAAAGGAATTTAAGGCATGGTCTTTTTGAAAAGGTTTAAGGTATGACATCATAAGGATATTTAACTATTGTTTTAAAGAGTTGGAGTTTCTTGGTGGATTTAATAAAATGTTTTTTATTAAGATATAATTGTTTTTTTTATATATTTAAAAAAAACCTTTTCACCATTAATTTTTTGGGTTCAACTTTTTGAGTATAAGGTTATATTATTTTTAAAAAAGTCTTTGGTTATTATAAGCAGTGATTTGGGAATTAGGAGATTTTTTGTGCTAATGGATAAGATGCAGAGTTCGAAGTTTGAAGTTGAAAACTTCAGTGTTAAAAGAAATTTTGAGCTCTAGAAGCTCAAGATGCGGGATTTATTGGTGCAATAAGGGTTGCAAAAAGCATTGACAGGCAAATCAAAGAAACCAACATCCATGACGAATGAGGAATGGGAAGATCTGGATGAAAAATCTCTTAGTACCATTCGTTTATGTCTTGTGGATGATGTTCTGTTTAATATCGTAGGAGAGGATACAACATCACACTTATGGAGCAAGTTGGAAAGTCTATATATGAAAAAATCCTTGATGAGCAGTATCTACTTGAAGAGACAGTTGTACTGTTTGTGGATGAAATAAGGTACAAAAGTTGTTGACAATTTAAATACCTTCAATACCCTTATAGTTCAATTGACTAGTATGGAAGTTAAATTTGAAGATGAAGATAAGTCTATTAGACTATTGTGTTCATTTCCTAAGTCTTGGGATAATCTAGTCACCTCTATTAGATTTATCTCAATAGATGTTTTAGATTATGACTCTGTTGTGGGAGCTTTGTTGGCTGAGGGGATGAGGAGAAAATCTAGCCAAGAAACCTCAACTTCAGAGGCGATGCTGGTCAAAGGTCGAACTAAAGAGAAGAATGAGAGAAGTTTTTCTCGATCTAAGTCAAGACACAGAAAGGGTAAAACAAAATGTTGGTACTGTGGCAAAACATGACATCTCAAGAAAGATTACTGGAAAAGAAATGAATCTGAGGAAAACTCTACAAAGGAAGCAAATTTGGCTGTAACAAATTCAGGTATGACTGATCAAGTTTTATCCATTTCTAATAATTCACAATATCAAGAAGAATGGAAGTTAGATTCAAGTGCCTCCCACCACATGTACTCACATATAAATTGGTTCATTTCTTACCAATCTGTTGATGAGGGTGTAGTGTTTATGGGAAATGGTATTCCCTGTAAAACTGTTGGGGTTGGCAGCATTAGAATCCGAATGTTCGATGGTATTTTTAGGGAATTAACAGATGTTAGATATGTACCTAAGCTTAAATCAATTTTGATTTCATTGGGAGTGTTGGATTCTTGTGGATATAAGTATACAGGTCAAGGTGGAGCACTCACATTGTCGAAAGGTAGTTTAGTAGTGATGAAGGCAACAAAGGTTGATAACCTTTATAAGCTGGAAGGGAATACTGAAGTAGCATCTGAAGTGACATATGTATCTTATTGTTTATTGCAGAAGCATCAAGGTCATAAGAGAAAGAAAGAATTGCAGGTACTGGTAAGTGGTAAATCATTTCTAGACTTAAAATATGTGTTTCTGAATTCCTTCTTGTTTTATATCTCTACAAGTTATGATGGTGGTATAAAGGGATGTTGTGTGTGGGATCCTACTTCTCACAAGGTCATCATTGACAGATATATAGTATGTATGGAACAACCAAAAGGGTTGATTCAAGATCGCAACGGTAAATTTGTTTGCATGCTAGAAAATTCATTGTATGGCCTATTGGTACCCATGCAAATATACAAGAGGTTTGAATCCTTCATAGTGAGTTAGAATTTTTCAAAGGGTAGGAATGAATACACATTTTATAGTACATTCATAGTATTGATGTTATTTGTTGATGATATGCTCGATGCAAGCTAAAGCATGGATAAAATCAGTAAGAAAATGACTCAAGTGGACAAGACAATTCAGATGAGGCATCAAGGAGTAGCAACACAAATTATGGTCATGGAAGTACATAGATATGGTAATGGTAAGTTGTGTTTGGAGTTCAATATGAACATTGTAAAACCAGTTTTTATCCCTCTTGCTTTCCATTATAGGTTTTCTTCAAGCATAGGTCTTGTCTATACAGAAGAAAAGGTTATGTTTCTTGTAAGTTCAGTAGGAGGTCTGTTGTATGTGATGAAATGGTTAATACAATATGTTTCACATGCTAATGATGTTGTCAGATACGTGACACATTCAGATGTTGCAGTGAAATGGCTGCTTCAACGTTTGAGAAGCACAAATGTCACCTATAATGGTTACAATGAGATAGTCTGTGATAATGGTAATGTATATTGTAATACATGTGTCTTGGATAGAAGGAGATATATCACTAAATATGTCTCACAACACAGTTCTGGAAGACATGTTGGAGGTGGAGTGACTCCTCAGGAAATCCAAACTTGTGCAAGTCACACAGGTGAGATCATGAAACAAATTTTATTAGAGAAGATGCAATGGTGTTTGGATACTCTTGGCTTGCAGAAAATGTGATGAACAAAAGGAAGGAGAAAGGTATCAGGTTAATTGTTTTCAAGATGGATATTGTTGGGATTTGGTGACAACGAATTCCTCCAAGGATGGATTTGGATCCTAGTATTTTGTGTTGGTTGCAACTAAAATAGACCAAGTTAGAATATGGATAGGAGTGCATTTAATAATCAGTTTCTTATGTAAATGTATATAAATTCATGTAAGCCTGTAGAGGCAGATATGATAGAGTGAGAGGAATGAGAGAACTTGCAAGTCTGTTGTAATCTCCTTGATCTGAATAATAAGACAACCGATGCCTATGCTTGGTGGACGTAGCCCAACGTTTGGGTGAACCACGTGAAATCCATGTGTTTCTTATTTGTGTGATTGTTAATTATCATATGTGAATTGTGTTTTCCGCATTTGCAATTCTAACATCATATTTCTGATATTTTTGTTGGGATGGTAGGCAAGCCCCAAATCTTCTCTCTGCTACTGCCGAGAGAGTCGAGGAAATCATCGATGAGTTGCAACATATTGCAGTTGCTGCAACGAAAGATGTGAGCTAGAAATTAGTGGATGAACTCATTGTTGATCCAACCCAAAAGCTAAAAAATGGATTCACACATTAAGGGAAAATGGCATTAAAGCTTCCCACATATTTTTAAAATCACACTCTTTCTAGGTCCTTAATGGGAATTGCATATTTGAGGATCTGCCCAACGAAATATCTAATGCCATGCAGGTTGGCCTCGATGAAAGTGCAGATAAGATAAAGCCGATCTAGTTATATTTTAGATATTTAAGGTTTCTGTAGGGTGCGCACCATACATTTTTGGTGTCTGATGGCACATTATAATTTTTTTTATATGAGATCTAAGTTTCTTGCACATTTCCCCATGCCCTTGGTTTTTCTTGGCTGTGCCATCTTAGGTTTCTTTTCTGTCTTCAAGGGCTTAGGGTTTGCTAATTTTGTTTGCCAACCAATGTTCTTATGATGAAAGGGGCATCTACAATGTTGGTGGCGTTCATGGATGGGGACCCTTCCCATATTCTAAGCGGTTGCCCACGGTTTCCAAGTTCAAGGCTGCAATTCTTATCGACATTGCAAATTCCCTCCATCCAAAGAAAAGTTAATGGAAGTCAACAATTGACATTAATCCATGTCTGTTGGATAGAGTTTTTGTGTTTAGGAAATCCTTATTTCGTTCATCCAAGGGACATGGAGCAAAGACCAAAAAAGTCAAACAAGTCGGAGGTTAATTGGGTGAGTGTTGTAATGGTTAATTTTTTTTTAGAGTTCATGACTCTAACTTAACTAGATTGAATATTTCCCATCCAAGGGACATGAAGCAAAGTAAAATGTTGGCTTTTGTTGAATTTGCTCCATGTCCATTGGATGCATAGAATTTTCAATCAAAATAATGATTTCTCTAACACCTGAACTTAACTAGATTGCATATTTTGTGCATCCAATGGGATGGAGCAAAGTTAATGGAAGTCAATGGTTGAATTTTGTACATGTTCATTATGTGCAATCAAATTAAATTAGTGGATCAAATTCAATAGAATTCAACGATTGACTTTACTACATGCATCTTATCTGCAATCAAATTAAATTAGTGTGTTGAGACAATCCTTATTTAGATGGCAGATTCTATGCATCCAACGAACATGGAGCAAAGTCAACATTTGACTTTGCTGATGTTGTTGTTGATGATGATTAATGTCCACTGAGACCTAATTGGTCTATTGGACCTTAAGAGGGTAAGGGATTACTTGCAATTATTTAGAAGCTTTCCAATATTACCATATTTTTGTTGAGTTAAAAGGTTAGGAAGGTTGGTACTCTGACAAATATTTTGAAATTGAGATCTAGTGTGGGAATAGGTTGGACAATCTAATAGAAAGTGGTTTTCATCTTCAAACTTCTTAGTGTCACAAATATGACACACTCTTTCATCGCAGGACATTTTAGGAATTGACCAATGCCCAGTTTCACTATGGAGCTCGTGAGAATTTGTTCTTATCTTAGCAATGCTTATTTTTTTCTTTACACTTGTCAAAACAAAGAGATAATTTTGATCTTCTAGATTAGGGTTGATTACATCCTTATAATACTTTAATTTTATTTTTTCCTCTAACTCTTTATCTTACAACATTTTCTCCTTAAATTTTGATTTGATGATATTTTTAATAGTATCCTTATTCTGCAAAATGTTGTATTCCATGATTCCCCAATAACTTAGGCAAGATTGGGCATCTTTATTCCATCCTCACTTGAGTCAATGGTGGTTATGATTGGATTTTGAAGCAATTTTAGGAAGACTCTTGTATTCCATGTTGTTTAACTTGTTATTATACATTAGGTATCTATTCATAGTTGTTCTCTCAATGGGGAAAAGGCTTGCCTCTAAGAGGAGGATGGGATAGGGTAGATTTCCTTTAATTTTGAGATTATAGGTTATAAAAATTCTTTTGTATTTGCTCTATCTTTATCCATGATTCGCAAGAGATACTACATCCCCAGACTTCACATCCATAAAAAATAACATATGTAAAAAGAGTCTCAAAGAGGAGTTTCTTCTTATCCCATATCCAAAGATCGACTGATTTACAATTGTTTTCAAGCCCACAATAAGCTTTATATTCCCCAATAATCCTTTTCTCAATGCTATAATTCTAGTTGAGCTTGTGGTGAATATCGATTCCAAGATATTTGTATGAAGTCACTTCCTCCAAATTTTTGTTGTCATATACAAAGGTATCATAAGTGATCTTATTGGATTTAATGATCATGACCTTGGTCTTGTCAGTATTAACATTCATACCCATATTGGAGAAAAAATACTTGAGGATTCTTAGTTGGTTTTCAAGATTGTGGGGACTCCTCACCAGAAGAATGATATCATCGGCACAAATAAAAATATTGATGACTATACTAGTGAGAGTAGGGTCGACACAACCTGCTTCTTCCAGAAAATCTTCAAACTTGTCAATGTATATGCCAAAAAGGGTAGGGGACAAGGGAAAACCTTGCTTGATTCCAATATTGCAGTTAATCTCTTTCGACCAGCCCTCAATATTCTTAAACTTGCCAGTAAAATTATCATACATCCTTAATGCAATATCCCTCAACTTGAAAGACACTTTTATCTCTTCCAACCTATTCCAAAGGTTTTTCTTGGGAACTGTGTCAAAATATTTTCTAAAGTCAACAAAACAACAAAAAATATTGGTTTTAGTATTGCGAAACTCCTCTGTAATGATCCTAAAGGTAAAAATATGGTCCATAGTTGAATGATATCTCATAAACCCAACTGGCCTTTATCTCATTTACTGTGACTTTCTATCCAAAGGCTAATCTTCTTTTCCAAAATAATTCCATAAAGCTTGGCTAAAATTGGGCTAATCATAATGGTCCTATAATTAGAGGGAATGTTTCTATCCCCATTTTTAAAGATAGGAACAATGAGGCTTTGCATCCATGGATTAGGGAATCCATGCTTGACTTCTAGATTGAAGAGCTTGTGTATGTGAGGGATGAGGATAGGCCCTCCTATTTTCATTTTTTTAGCTTGGTAGCCTTCAATGTCCTTAGCTTTCCCATTTGCAAGCCGCTTAACCCTGAACTCTATGTCATCCAAAGAAAAAACTTCATCCTCTGTAGGGACAACATGAATGGTTTCTATGGCATCAGGGAACTCGTAAAGAATTTTAAGGTAGGAATTACAGTCCCTTAAGGGAATCATATTATTTTATTTAGTATTGTGGAAAATAATTTGCCTCCAGAACTTCTTATGATCCAACTTAGATAGTTGTGAAAGATTATGTTTCCTTATATTGATCTAGTATCTTTTTTTCCTTTTAATTATGGATTTGTACGTATTGATATTATCGAGTATTAAGGACTCATTAGAAGCATCCCTAATGGATTTCTTAGAAATTTTACATTCTTTATCATACCAAGGGTTGATCGTTCTATTATTTGTTTTACAGGACACCTTGAAAGAGAACTTGTTAATAGAAGTGGAAAGGGTAGTTGTAAAATTATGATAGAGGTCTTCAATGTTGTCCCTATAAGTTAGGAGATGCAATTCACTATTTAAATCCTTTATGAAAAGGTCAACTTTACTTTTTTCAAAGAGTAGTTGCCTTTGATTATCAGAATTTTCTTTAATGGCGCCCTTGTGCATGGAAAAGTTTAGAGTTAGGGTTAAAGGTCTATGATCAGAGTCGGGTTCATGGTCATTTAAAAAGCCAAAAGTTACTATTTGGTTTGTCCAAACAAGGATATAAGCTATCACATAATATACAACGCTACTACCTAGCCCATGAATACAAGTCATCTAGTTGGAGTTTGGCCACTTCATTACTCCATTGCAAATTATTAGGTATTGAGAGCTACAGAGCTTGACCAACTCAGTACCAAACGAATTCTCAATTAGTTCTTTAGAGATTCTTTTGTAGCTATTAGATAAAACAAGGTCCTCATTTAGCCATAAAGTATTATGGTTGGAATCATTTCTTAAAAGAGTATCTTGGTTAGTTGTAGTCCTAGCATTAAAGTCTCCTAGAAGGAGCATATTACCTTCATTTTTCAAACTATAAAGATCTTGTTCTAAATTAGTTTAGGGACAATTTTTATCTAGATTGTTTTTCTTATAAAAAGTAGAATTAATAGGTGCAAAATAACAAATTGATATATACATCTTCTTAACATTGGTGTCTAAAATTTATGTCCAAATGTACTGATTGAGAGAGTCGGTCTTATGAAGTTGAATGTGAGGAGAAATGCTCTTTCTAATATAACAAGCCATGCCTCATATCCCTCTTTGATGGGAATTTTTGTTCCAAGTCGACCACAAGACAAATCCTTCTATGTTAGGGACCTTAGACTCTTCATGCTCTCAAGTATCAACTAGAAAAATAATATCAATATCACTCAGGATCCAACTTATCATAGGACCTTTGACCATGGAAAGCCACTACAGCTCCAAAAAAGGATCTTGAGTGTCCCAAATTCCTATTTATTATTATCCTTCTGGTCTCTATCCCTAACAATAGCTTTTCAATTTCTAATTATTTCCCATTTTCCTTCTTTCATAGCTTCTTTTACCTTTTGAACTTCCTTTCTTAATTCAAGTTGGTCTTCAGGAATGAGGTCTTCATTTATAAATATTCCTGACTCTTTTAAGCTCGGAGATTTACTGAGTACGCTATATTTATGGTCATTACAACTTACTTTGACATGTATCAACCTATCTTTATGATCAATTATTTTTACTAGCCTCTTTGCTTCTATGAGGTAAGTTGTTTCAATTTGTGATTTATCTTTTAAGTCTTCTTTTTCTATTGCTAGTGTATCCTCCTCTTGTTGTTCTTTTCTACCAAAAATTATGAGGTTCAAGGCTCTTTTATTACGCACATGGTCCATTTCGATTAGATTATTCATTTCCTCTTTGATGGGTTTGATATCCAATTTGTTTTCTAGATTAGTGAGGGTAAAATTGTTGGTTAGTTTTTCTTCTATATCTTTAATCCTATCTCTCAAGTTGTGATTTTCTTCAACCTCTCCTTCTTGGGTTGATCGTTTTTGTTTTTCCATTTCTTGAATCCTATCATCCAATATTGTTTGTAATTGAATCTTGAACCCTAACAATCTATCTTCTATTTGAGTTTGAATGGTATCTTTGAAGAGTTTAATTTTTTTTATCAAGCATTGCCTCTAGCTCTATTTGGAGTTTTAGGTCTCTTTCTTCACTCATTTTTTCTAATGATTCTAACTCTATTTGGCATTTGACATCTTTTTCTTCTCTCCTTTTTTCTAATGATTCCATATAATCGTATAGTCTCTCTAGGGTGACTTTGGGGGGCCTCCCATGACAGACTAACTTTTTGGAAAAATCTACTTTTACTTATTAAAATTAAAAAAATTAAATAATAATAATAATAATAATAATTTATTCTCTTTAATTTTCACACGTTACTAAATTATAAATATATTTTAAATTAAACTTGAATCAAAGTAACAAGTCACTCACTTTATTTCAAGTGTCCAGGTACTCAACGGGTTGAAGAAGGCATAACTGATTCATGAAAGAAGCCAGAACTAAAAGTTGTTCAAAACAGTAGAGAGTATTTTGGTCAAAAAGTTCAAAACCACAGAGATTATTCCTGTCATTGAGAGTTCAAAACCATAGAGATTATTCTTGTCACCTAGAGTTCAAAAACCGCATAGAAGTATTATGGTTCACATCACCAAGAGTAACCGTAGAGATTATTCCCATAAAAAGGTCCAAAACCGTAGAGAAGTATTATTCCCGTGAAAAACCACAGAGATATAATGTTTGATGGATGTGTTGTTCTAGAGTCTGTACTTAAGGCTTAGAAGTACAGTGTCTAGGCATCTGAAAGTGAGTAAGGGGTAGAGAAGGAAGAAATTTCAACCTTCGGTGAGGGAAGCTAGGGTTGATTTCTAGGTTGTTGTCTAGCTTCCAACTGTTCCTGGATGTTTATGTCCCTTTCAATCGCTGCCCACGAACGTTCCAGTTCTACCCGGGTAGTGGTTGTTTTGAGAATAGTATAAAAAAGATTCAAGGCAATATGTGTTTGATTTGATAGTCTGGGTTGGATATTAGGCTGTCTTGTCACAGGGACAGTCATAGAGGAACAAAATAATAAGAAAATCTCAAAGAAATTTTAAATGCTGTCTCGATTTCGGTTGTATAAAGGAGAGTTTATAGATCTGGTAGTAAAAACAGGGTGCAAACCAAAGGCCCTTTCCCGTAACTGAGTTATATTTTAATAAATGTGTATGAGGTGTAAGAAAAACATTAAGTTGTCTATCATGTAAGGCTCCTATCAAGGGAGAATCTCACTTATAAATAGAAGAAGAAAAAAGATAAA
>ML782243.1:387600-411284 GCA_009831015.1 Picea engelmannii
TATTTGTTTTGATTGAAATAGATTCAATTAAGATTTTGTTTGTTCTAAATTAGCATAGCAGTTTTGGTTTGTTGTGATTTAAATGATTTGCTTTGTTTTTAATTAAGTAATCAAATATTTGTTTTAATAACTTGAATATATTTATGTTAGTTTTAATAAATTTAAAACAGTTCCATTCTCTAATTAGACCAGCTACAGAATCAGAGGATTCTGTAGCTAGTCTATAGGATTAGATTTTTATTGTTTTGTTAATGAAATATCTTTCTAACTTGATATTTTTGGTCTATTGCAGATGAATTCGAAATTGCAATGGATTTGATGAGCAGTCAGGGGATATTTGAAATATTTCACTTGCATTTTAGTTTCCTAGTTTAGTTGATTTTGGGAATATCTTCCCAGATTATGTAAAACAATTTGATATTATCCACAAGGAGGTTTTACCCTGTGGAGAGACTTATAAATACCTATTATTTTTGTAATAATATCATCCTCATTCGTGGGAGAACAAGGATATGGAATTTTAATACAGACTGAGACAAAATTTGATATTCTGCTACAGCTTTAGCTTTCATAATATCAATATTTTGTTTTATGTTTATGTGTATCTATTTGCATTTGGTTAATGAATACTTTAGCTATCTTAGTCTTTTGCAAATGATATAATTTAATCAATATAATCCATATCTGATTTCTTCCAGTGTTTAAAAAACATAGCAATTGCTTGATTAAGTTTGTGAACGACAGATTTCTCTTCTTCATAAGTTGAATTATTAAGTATAAGTTTTTGCATAACAGGTTTCCCTTATTGCAGAGATTTATAAATCATATAATTGTTATGATTTTTTATGTCTTGTTTGTCCTGTAAACAACTCAAAGAGCAGCACAACTTATCGTTTACGAGAAGCTTCTGGATTAACTGGTGCGAGTTTCCTTCCTCCGACCAGCTTCGAAGTCATCATACACAAGGAAAATTTGGAGTGTTCCCAGGTCAGTTAGTCACTTGTTTGTTTACTATTTTTATTAGTAGTTTAGATCAGATATAAGTTTAGTTAGATTTATAGGTAGGATTAGTATATTAGATCGTTTAATTTCAGTAAGTTTTATTTCTTATTTATAAAATTATAAAATCAAAAAGAAATTCCTTTCACTGTCTTAGGACAGAAAGTAAATGATTTTTACAGGTTTTATTCAAATCTGCAAGTTGTAGATAATGTACATTTGTGAATATGTTATAGTGAAATAAGTAGTTAGTAGAGTTAGTGTAATAGTAATTAGTAGTTTGTATATATAGATAGTAGATTAGTTAATTTATTTAGTAGTTTGTTTTAATTAGATTAGTGTATTAGTTTGTTTTTAGTTAGTATTAGTTTGCTTTATTTGTTTTAGATAGATTAGTTAGTTTAGATTAGTTTTCTCTTTGGTTTTCTTAAGACCTTAAGGCGGCCAACGGAGCCATTAAACTCGTCAGGGTGGTTCATTCCAAATGGCTTGGGTTATTAGACAACCCCGGACCGGTTCCACTCTCTCAGTTGATGGACGGTCATTTTCGCTCGTCAACAGGTGTGAAACCCAATCTTTGATTAAACCAGACATAGTCTTATCATATTGCACACATTCCTTCTGTTTAAAATTCTCCAGGAACTCGGAATTGTAAACAAAGTCCGACACGGCTGGCAACTTGTACATAGCCTGCAATTGTTCGGGTCTGAAAGTCCCAATGGTGACCTTCTACTCATTGACAATGGTTCTGGTTGGTATATCTACATGGTCTAACGCCCACCGGATCATATCGTAGTAAGGGAGCAGACGTGGCCTAGCCACTACTTTATGCATTTGAGCCTGGACGACGATCTTATACTTGGTGATCAGGTCATCTTTTTCATTTTCACTGGAATCATCCGAAACATCTACCAATTCAGACTATAGAACCTCAAAAATATATGACCAGGTCCTGACAGAGTCAACACTTCGAGGTGAAGTATCAGAAACGTTGTCTGAACCTTGTCCTGAAACCTCAACATTGGCTTTAGACGCTTTTCGCGGGGCCATGGCGGGGGATTCTACTTTAGCTCTCTTGCGATAAAAATACATATACATACAGAAATTAGTTTACTCATGAAAAGTTAGCTCTGCGTAGAATAGAAATGAAATTTGAGACAACAAATAAAAAATCCATGTCTTCGACTATTTCAAACTAGGTCGTCCTTAGGGACAGAATGGTCAAATCGTTCTTAAATATAAATTCAACAATAAAAACCAAACCCTTACTTGTCAATTCGCCTCATTTATAATTAATGTCATAAATTTTGACAGTCCGTAATGCAAGTTGGCGCAAAGAAAGTTTAGAATCGCCTCGGAGACTGTGCATATTAATTTTCATATTAAAACAATGAAAATACTGGCTTAGCTTAATTAATCAGGCCTTTGTTAATTAATCTTTCGACATTCGCCTCATCGGGAGCTTTTACTTTAACCCTTTACACCTCTAAAAACCGAGGTTGCAATAATTAGCTTTGGTTAATAAAAAATGTAACCATGATTAGGCGTTTAATTAATTACGTTGTTACTTATATCGCGACTTCGCGACTTGGGGCTTCGAAGGTTTAAATTCCAGGAGGCTTGTATGCCGAGTTGCGAAATCACGAGATCGCGATGATATGATCTAATTAAATTGGAGGATAAAACCAGATTAAATGTTTAACTAATTACATTTCTATTTTTATCGTGACTTCGCGACTCGGGGCTTCGAAGGTATAACTTTTGAGGGAAAATACGTCGAGTTGCGAATTCTCGACAGAGCTTAACCGCAGCTAAAATTTTTACCTTTAACATTAACCCGGGTTACTAAAACAATAATCTCGCGGTTTTGGCTATCGGGGTTACGATGGTAAGACTTTGGGAGCTAGAAAACGTCGAGACACAAAATCCCGATGATGCTTAACTGCGGTTTAGAGTATTTTTACTCTCGATAATGATCTGGGTAAACTTTTTAAAACTAGTTCGTCACTTTGCCCCTCGGGACTTGTAAACTATGTGATCTATAACTTCCGGCATGCGACATCCCGAGGTAAAAAGGAGAGACTCGTTTAACGGTTAAAAGAAAATAAATCGTGCCTTAAGAGTATGATAGCCATCACTACTTGTGTGATGAGACTCCTGAGAATTTTGGGAAATAAAGGAGAATACCAAAACCAGCTTTCGATTTCAAAAATTAAGATATGAAATTATAAACAGGCTAAAAAAAAAACAAAGGCGGCTCCAACATAGGCTCTAACTAGGGATCTCGTTTTCCTGCAAGACGGGAAGAACAGTAGACCACGTGCCTATATTGGGTAAATGGAGTCAATGGCTTTAATCCAGCGAAAATGTTCCCTAGAACGGGATACCGAAGGGGGAAAGGACTTTGTTTTCTTACCTTTGAAAAGATTTTCAAAACTCAGATACTTTTTAAACTCAGTTGTAGTCCCCTTCACGACTTTCTCCTTCCCGTTACTGAATTCAGGTCTGCATTAAGACAATCAAAACAGTTCTAGGAGACCCAACATATTTTGTGGTTATCGACTTATGTCAAAAGAAACAATTTTTTATGTTTTTAATCAGGGAGCCCTGTCTGAACTTGGGATGTAGATCAGGTTTTAAAAATAATTGGTTACCAGAGTAGAGTGATATTCATGTATAACAGCCTTACATATATCTCAAATATTGATTCACTACCAGCGAGCCTGTTCAGTACCCCGGTGAAGTTATCTGGCCCTTTTTACTGAATTTCCTTTCACCACTTCGGAATATATTTATGAATTTAAATGATGAGACGAGGGCAATCATTTCTGAATTTCCTTTCATCGTCTTTTGGACTAGATGGGGGCAATCATTTCTGAATTTCCTTTCACCACCTGTCTTATAATTATTTTTTTTAGAGCGCGAAGATGGGAGCAATCAGTTTATATGAGGGCTGATATCTGTGTAATATTTTGCATTATAGGTCTGTCAACTTACTTTGATTACTCGGTACCAACCTTTCCTTAACTTTCACAACACCTTCGTTCGCAGGGAGAAAAGGAAAAATTAACTTTTTTGGGGTGTTCTATTTGAGCAAGCCTCAATCCTCTGAAACTGTTGAAAAACCTAGAAAAGTGAGGATCACTTAAGCGTCACTTTGTTTAGCAAGGGACCGAGGAGTTGTGAAGACTAGCTTACTTTTCACAAACTGCTTTGAAGCTATTAAGGTTAAAACGTGATCCCTTCTCCCTATGTATGCTAAACCGGAAAGATTCTAGCTTTTCAAAGGCAAACCAGGAAACAAAAAAGGGTGACAGATGGAGATCTATAAACTGAAAAACAGAGGTAAAAAAATCAAAACTGACTCTTGAAAATCTTTTTCGGGGGCGCTTTACTTTGAGTGACTTGTTTATTTCATCTTATTCTTTCGTAAACGATCAACCATGGAAATGTTCTTTTATTTTTTGTTCAGACTAGGTTGTTGTATCTTATGAGGTTATCTTGGTTTTCTTTGATAGCCCTTCAGAACAAGCCTTTTAGGAAATCTCACCTTTACCTTACCATTTCATTTTCTTTCCAAAATATCAAAAAAAAAAAATTATCACCTGTTTAAGCCAATTTATTTTCCGATACACTACTTTCTGGTTCCTTCTCCTGCTCATTTTGTTTGCAGCTGGAATCCTGTAAAAGGCAAATATGAAGGTTATCAAGGCTTTTTTGAAAGGTGTCGAAAATTTACGAAAAGAAAAGAAAATCAAAATAGCAATGCGAAATGAAATATATATACATATGTAAACAATTCTATATATGAATATACAAATCTATTTTTTTTATTTTTTATTGGTGACTGCTTATGTCATATAATGCTTCAGGTAACGCCCGTTAACAGGGGCATTGAGGATTTCACCGTCTAGATTTTCTAGTAGGAAATAATTTTTTCCTTCGAGAGCTGAGACTCTGAATGGCCCATACCAGAGGTGATCGAATTTACCATGTTTCGTTGTTTTTCCCCTCCTTGCATCCCACCTTAAAACTAAATCACCTGGGAGGAAATCTTTGTCCTTTTCCCTACGGTCGAATAATGCCTTCATGTCATCTTGATACTTTTGCAACCTTTCATCTACTTCGACCCAATGTTGTTGAACCTCGATTAGCTGGTTTATCCTCCTGGTGACATGATTAAGTTCTTCTTTCTGATCTTGCCACAATTTCATCATGGGGAGCGCTAAATTTATAGGTAACACCGCATCTGTCCCATATACCATCTGAAAAAGGGGAAATGCCGATAGAATTTTTAGTGCCTATGCGATTTTCCCACAAGGCATACTTTAAATGCACATGCCAAGACTTTTTGTTTTCATCCAACACTTTCTTAATTATATTGATCAAGCTTTTGTTAGACGACTCGGCCAATCCATTTCCTTGGGGGTAGTACGTTGTAGAATGGCCAAGAATGATATTATACTTTTGGCAAAAGATGATCATACCCATAGATTTGAAAGCCTGGGCATTATCTGTGACTATCTTTCGGGGGCAGCCAAATCTTGACAAGATATTGTCTTCTAAGAAATCTATTACCACCGAGTTAGTGGCCCTTTTGGTTGGAATAGATTCTACCCATTTAGTAAAGTAGTCTATGGCAGTTAAGATCCACTTGTGTTGGGCGCTATAATGTGGATTAATCTCTCCTATAAAATCTAGACCCCATTGTTGAAAAGGGGCTTCAGTTTTGACCGGAACTAAAGGTAGCACCGAGAGTTTTTGTTTGCCTACAAATAGATGACAAGGGTTACAGGCTCAGACCTTGGCGTTAACATCTGAGAAACGTTTTGGCTAGTAATACCCAACCCTCAGAATTTTGTAAGTTGTGGCCCTCCAAGCGTGATGTCCTCCACACACTCCTTTGTGAAATTCACTTATAACCCTTTCTGTTTCCGATTCGACTAAGCAGAGTAACAAGAAACCGAGTGGGTCTTTCCAATATAGTTGATTTTCAGCAATACAATACTTAACCACATGAAGCTTTAAAGTCCTGGATTTTGATGGCGATAGTTCACTCGGGCATTTTAGAGTCAGCAGGTAGGATACTATGTTCCTGTACCATTCTGATGATACAAACTTCTCCTCGATCTTAATTGCATTTGTTCGTTCATCAAGCTCGTTTATGTTCATGTCTTCCTCACCTTCCCGCAGGCAGTTTATATCCAGAGCTCTGAGATTTGATTCAGCCAAAAGTTTGGATAGGCCTTGTCCCTTTATCAGTTTAGTGGGTTTGATTTCCAGGTCAAATTCTTGAATCTTGGCAAGCCATCATCCTCTTTTCCCATCGTTGTTTGGTTGTACCAAAATATCTTTCACATAACTTGTAGGTACGTACGCGATTATCTTGGAGTGTAATACATATGTTCTAAATGCCTTCAGTGCTTTTACCATGGCGTACAATTTTTTTTCTATTATATCATATTTAAGTTTTGCGTCTCTGAGGATCTTGCTGAAAAAGGTGATCGGTTGTTCGAAACCCTCTTCATTTTTTTGGAGGAGCACCGCAACAATCGTGTGTTTGGAGGCAAACGAGAAAATAAGAAATTATTTTAGATAATCGGGGCTTGCCAATACAGGTGCCTTGGCTATGAATTTCTTAATCTGTGTGAATGACTCTTTGGACTCTGTTGTCCACTTTACTTCGTTGTTCTTTTTCAGCATATCTGTGATCAATTTTACAATTTCAGCGAAATTTGGGATAAATCTTTGTAAAAAAATTATTTTTCCTAAGAAAGATTGAATTTCTTTTACATTTCTAGGAATGTTTATAGTATCTATCGCTTCAACCCTCTTAGGATCAATCTTAATTCCATCCTTAGATACAATATGACCCAAAATTTTACCTTCTTGCATGGCGAAGTGTGATTTCTTGGGGTTTAAGGATAGACCAAACCTGCGCCATTTTTTGAATGTTTGTTTAAGATGTACCAAATGCTCTTCGTCGGATTTAGAGAAAATCGTTAAATCATCGAGATAGATGACTACAAACTTATCCCTCTCTCTGATGAAAGCGATGTCCATAGCGCGTTGGAACGTAGCTCCTGCATTCATCAAACTGAAAGGCATTTTATCATACATGAACGTACCCCAAGGGGTAGTAAAAGTTGTTTTTTCTTTATCTTGTTCATTCATGGAAAATTGATTATATCCAGAGAAACCGTCAATCATAGAAATTTTGTTCACCCCAACTACCCTTTCTAGCACGTGATCCATCTTAGGTAGTGGATAGTTGTCTTTAAGAGAGGATTTATTTAGATTTATGAAATCCACACACAGTCTAATTTTCCCACTCTTTTTTCTGACCGGGACCAAGTTTGCCACCCAATCGGAATATCTCAGAGGTACTATAATTTTCGCCTCTAAAAGTTTCTTCACTTCTCTCTCGACCACATGCAATAAAATGGGGTTGATCTACCTAAGTTTTTGTCTAAAAGGTTTGACCCCAGGATTTAGAGGTATCTTGTGATCGATCACGGTAGTGCCGTAGGTTCTTAACTCGTCGTAAGACCAAGCGAAAACGTCTTTAAACTGTCTGAGTAAGTCCTTATACTTGTCTTTTATTTCAGGGGGGAGGCGTTTAGATATTTTAACCATCCTGGACTCTTCTTTGGTTCCTATGTCACATTCCTCGACCTCTTCTAGTTGGGGTTGTAAGTTGGATTTTACAGGTATGTCGTTTTGATCAAACAATCTTTCCAGAGGGATCAGTGCTTTTGGAATTTGGTTATTTTTTAGGACCAGCATGCGATGATTTGCAATTTTGTCTTGGAAAGCTTGAGGGTCCTCTCCTTCTTGCATGATCCATATATGGTCATTCTGATTTTCTTGATCCACATGAGTTTCGGAAAATTCATCTACTGCTTCAAGAAACTTCTTAATTTTTTCATCATCCTCAAAAACCTGCCAGTGCTGGATATTATCTGGTATAGATGGTCTGTGTCTTATCTCTATGTGATACTTCAATTTAAAGGTTGTGGGAGGAGTGAAAGTTGAAGCTGCTTTAGCTAATGCATCAGCCTGTAAGTTTTCTGTGCGTGGGATGAAATGGACATTTACAGATGAGAAAAAGTTCTCCATTAGATCCCAGGCGCAATTCCTGTATACTCTTAATCTGGGATGCTTGGCCTGGTATTGCTGATTTATTTGTTTGACTATCAACTCTGCGTCTCCATATATCTCTAGGTTTTTTATTTTTAGCCTCTTGGTAGCCTCTAATCCTAAGACCAAGGCTTCGTATTCACAGACATTGTTAGTATAATCTATATCCCATTGTAGTCTGTAAGAAAAAGGGACAATGAACCTTCCTTCAGGTGCCACAAAAAGCACTCCTGCACCAGCCCCTTCGCAAGACAGGGTACCGTAATTTTTTTTTTCTAGATATCGGTGCTACACATATCCTCGGTCATGTATCCTGACTCTTCGTGCTCTATATCATTTTCCTCTGTGCAACCATCTAAACCGTTGTCAAAATATAAGATACAATTTCCTAAATCTTGATCTACAATGTAAATATGGAAATTGTTCGGATTTTGAGGGTCGCTTACTGTATATGCTAACCTCGTCTCCCTGTACAACTGAGTAAATTGCCCACCAAATATAGGAATCGTGGTGTACGTCATATCCAGTTGAAGAGAACCCCCCAGCTTGGCTCCCCATGACCTAGATAATAGAAGCCGTACTTGGGGGGAATATCAGCAATGACCGCATCCATCAAGTTGCTCTTAGCTGGGACCTATGCCAGGGTGACTACTAAATCCTTTATCATTCCCATAGACTTAATGTTGGCAAATGTTTGTATGCTTGTCATTGATGGAAAGTACAACAGTGAAGATGGAAGGATAAGAAGGATAAAATCCCTTGGGGATTCAAAAGTGAAAGCTCAGGAGGAACAACGTCGAGGAGAATGCACGCAACAAAGCTCAAGATCCAGGAGTTCGCAGAGGAGAAGGAAGACAAAGATCGACAGCCGTTGGATCTCATTCAGAAATCCTGTCAGCCGTCAGATCGGACAGGAGCTGCATGAGGTTTACCATCGGGAAAATCCAAGGTGAAATCTCGAAAGGAGGGATGACACATCGGGGTTTCACATATCGGGAATCCTGTGAGCCAATGCATTGCGGCATTAAAAAGATTGAAACCCCGATGAGTGGTAAGACTGCAGTCACGGGGAGAACGGTCATATGGGCCAGGAGCCTAGCCAGGAGAGCTAGTGCGTAAAGAGCGCGTCGGGATTCGAGGAATCGCGAATCCTGAGGACATACATGTTTCGACATGGGAAATTCCGAAACCCCGATGAGGAGGTTTGGCTGCGGTCATATAGGAGAAGGTCACGTGAACCATGAGCTTAACCGAAGGGCTCATTAAAGTTAGAGGCGTCATATCCAAGCGCAGGGTCCGACCACCGTTAGATTGAGGAAAACCTGCACGATCTTTAAAAGTGCAAGGAGTAGAGGGCTCACAAAAATTCGATGTAATCTGAGCCGACAAAACAAGATCACATCTGAACCATTGATCGGAGTTTCGAGGATCGCGTTTTGGAAATGTCAAAGAAACAATGCAATAGGAATCCCGATTTCTCGATATGTAAAATCCCGGCGTAATTTGAGCCATCAAATCAAGATGTGATCTAAACCGTCGATCCGACTCATGTCAGCAAACCACGTCAGCTAGGAACACGTGGCACAACCAGGTAATGACAAGTGTCAGACTGATTCAACATTTCAGGCACATGCAAGTCACGAATCAGAGTGACACATGGTAGTATTCAACACATGTCAATCCACGTATGATGTCAGCAGATGGACACCTTGTCGGAGTTTCGGGGATCGAGAGTTGGACATGTCAAAGATTATTGACATCAGGAATCATGATATCGCGATATGTGGAATCACGATGCAATCTGAGCCGTCAGATCAAGCTTTGATCTGGACCGTTGATTCCAGTCAATGGAGAGGCATCGGGGATCGAGAGTTGGACATGTCAAAAGTTATTGACATCAGGAATCCCGATATAACGATAGGTGAAATCGCGATGTAATCTGAACTGTCAGATCAAGTGTTGATCGAAGGGCTACTGATGCACGACACAGTGAAACTACCAGAAACCATTGATGGCATCTGCTAGAGAATTCGAAGAGACCCCTGTGTGATTGCTAGAGGAGATGAAGAGTCTCCAAGCTTCGTCCAAGTGAAGGAAGACTATTCTTAGAAGGGATTGACAGATGGATGTGCGTGGAAGCCGGTAACTAAAACAGAGAAGGTGAGCTCAACTGTCACAAAGAAGACGAAGAGTCTCAACTGCCAGAGAAGATGAAGAGTCACGATGATGATCAGACAGAACACTCGAGAGGTGGAGGATAATGATGCGGAGTCATCATGCAGAGGCATTGCGAACAATGCATGCACAAGGTGCACAAAATCTATAAATACACAGTACAGAGAAGAGAAGGGGGTCATTGCTGTTGCGGTTGAATGTTGCTGTGATTGTTGTTGGTGAAGGTGATTCATGTGTGAAGAAGGAGGAGAGTGCAGTAGCTGAAGAGCACAGAAGAGGAACTGTGCAGTGAATGGACATGGCACACAGAGAATAAAAGGTGGAAGAATAGACAACGCAAGTGATGTGTGCAGAAAGGCAATGAGGCAGACAGAGCAACGAAATGCAGCAGAACATAGATGAGTCTGGTAAGCCATTGTTGAACATCATATCACTGTAATAAGTTTCAGTAGCAAATATCTATATTTCAGGGTGGTTGGGAGGAGCTAGGGAGGACTTGTGTCCTCAAAGGTTCAAGTGGGTGCTTGAACACAGGGAGTTGGTGCTTCCCTCTAGTTGGTGCTAGAGAAACCAGGCAGTTGGTGCTTCCTTCTAGTTGGTGCTAGAGAAACCAGGGAGTTGGTGCTTCCTTCTAGTTGGTGCTAGAGAAACCAGGGAGTTGGTGCTTCCCTCTAGTGGGTGCTAGAGAAACCAAAGAGTTGGTGCTCTCAGCAAGTTGCAGCTTGCAAAACTGAGGTTGTAGCCTCATTATGAGTTGGTGCTCATATGTATGATACTGTAAAGAATGTAACCATTACTTATCATATAAAGAAAAATAGTTTTTTACCCTGCATGGGTTTCCTCAGGAAATATCTGTCTCTATGTTTCTCATATATGTGAATGATGCTGAAAGTTCCATTGTTTATTTCCCTGCATTATTGTGATCATCATTCAGTGTCTCTACAAAGAGTTTAAAAAGAACCATAATTGTTTAAGCACGATAACAACTGATTCACCCCCCCTCTCAATTGTCTAACACTTAACTCTTCTTGAATCAAATGAGTAAAGATATCCATAAGGTCTGGTGATCTGGAGACCCAATCTGTCCATAATAATTTTAGGCATCACGTTATGTGAGGTTCCAGAGTCTAGCATGCAATTATGTAGCAGTTGATCGTACACGTTTAAGGTGATATAAAAGGGAGAAATAGTGTCTTTGGCTCCTTCAAAATGTGGACCAAAGTGATGTTGGGCTTATCATCTTCTAGGTTCAAAACGTCAGATTGGATTTCTAGCTCTGAAACGCCTATCACTTTGGTAATTTTCTTTCGATAAACTGGGTTTCTCGCTAACTCTACCAGAGGAATTGGTATCTTAATCTTATTTATCTCGTTTTCAAAACTGAAAACTCCGCTCACCTTGTCTGTTTCTCTAGTTGGGACTTCTGAATCCTTCTTTTCCAACTTATTTGTCTGAACTTCCTTATTACTCATGATCTTGGTTAAAGGTGTATTTGTATTAGCTGCTTCGGTTTCCTATGTTTTAGTCTCAACCTTTTCTACTTCGGGTTCTTGCACGTTTACTACTTTCGCTTTGCTGTTAGGTAACACGGTTTCTTCTGGGGTAGGCTCATAAGTTTGACCTCTTGGGAGAATTTTCTTAGGTTGAGTAGTTGAAATAGGCTTACCCTTAGATCTCAAGTTATACCTAGGTTGGACCTCGGCCATTATCATACCAGTTTCTTCTTGATAACTACAAAGGTTAGTATAATCTTTTTCTTCACCCTCAATAGACAATTGTTGAGTGTTTAGAGATTTTTCATAATCCTCTCTAGTCAGATAAGGTTGTGTGCAGTCATCACCCAAGTTCGTGACATCATCATCTAAATCTCTGAAATCTTGGAGATCATTCACTCCTATAAAATTTCCGTTCTTTAGGGGAGTTTGTATTTTCTGATCTTCATTTTTTATCTGTCTTTGCTGATTTGGGGGATTGAGATTCTTCCTAAAATACTTTTTGGCGAAAGAATCAACTTTGGCTTGTTCTAGCTCCATTCTAGATATCTTATTAGACAGTTCCTTAATTACCCTGGCCATATCGTCCACTTTGTCATCTGTGTATCTATTAGACCCTGATGGCCCTGCTTGTTCTCTAAAGCGTCTAGTTTCTCGGTTTCCCGCTTCTACTTTAGATTTTAACTTACCAGAAGCCATCATATTTGACTCAATTTCTATAGTGTCATCTTGCATTTGGTTTATAGTAGCTCCCCTTCTTTCTCGTAAAAGAAGTGCAAAATCTGGTTCGAAAGCCCCCGCGAAAGTTACTTTGGCTGCGGGTTGGGACGGTTTAACCTCGGCTGGGATTTTGTTATACAACTTGTTGAATCTTTGAATAAATTCCATAACTGTTTCTGAATTCTTTTTTCTTAAAGACCCAAACTCGGTTAAATAGTATAGGTGGTCCTTTCTTTCGCCCCATTGTCTAAGGAAAGCATCTTCCAAGGCATCATAGGACAAGATAGATCATGCAGGTAGACTTCCAAACCAAGTTCGGACCTGACCTTTGAAGGTTTGGACGAAAAGACTCGAATACACATCTTCATGTTTGAAACCTAGGATGTCTGCGAATTGATCAAAGAAATTTGTGTGTTCAGTTGCGGTCAGATCTCCTTCCCCAGTGAATTTTGGCAAAATTTTTATATAATTTTCGGGAAGGTCGTGCAAAGGAACGGGCAATACCAAAGGAGTGTATCTTGCTGCCACTTTAGTGAACACTCTGGGAGGGGGGGCAGGCCCTTGGCCTCCAGCTCCTCCCCCAGGAGCACCACCACCTCCTCCTCTGACAACCCCTCCACCTCCCCCTCTGGCAGTTGCCATCGTTACTAGCGGAAAGTTGTAAAGGGGGTTTTGGAAGATTAAAAGTGAATCTTTACTTTCTTCGCAGGGTGAAAAATCCGAGGATGACTGGTAAGGGATGTGAGGGCTTGGTTCTTCAGAATTGCAAGAGATGTATTCAGGGGAATCAACGGGTGTGGAAACTGGATGTGTGAAGTATTCTTTGAGACTGTGTGAGGTCGCAAAATTCAATTGAAGAGTCAACAATATATCAACAGTGGATAAATTTTCTACAAGACTTGTTCCTTTATGTTCTACAGAGGTTATCGGACGGGTTTCGCTTCTAACTTCGAAGCAGTTTGATGTTAGATCCTTAGTGTCGAAAAGAGGGTTGCGTGAAGTTGAAGGTTCAAAAGAACTCTTGGTCTTCAGTTGTGGGTATTTAAGCTGATAGACTGCAGGGGTCGGCTTAAGAGAGGCTCTTGCCTTTAAAATATTCTCAAGATCGATAACGGGTGTGGTCTGTTTACCATCCGGGTTTTGCCTGGTATTCCTTCGTCTGGATGCCAGCTTATTAATTGTGGAGTTTCCAAGTGAAAGATTGGAAAGCCTTTAAAAGGTGTGCACTCTTTGTTCACTATCAAAGGGTGGCACTTTCAACAAAAAAAATGTCATTTTCCCAGGGAAAAATATTTCGTAACTTCGGTCCCCGGCAACAGCGCCAAAAAGATTTTGTTCCAGAGTCTGTACTTAAGTCTAAGAAGTACAGTGTCTAGGCATCCGAAAGTGAGTAAGGGGTAGAGAAGGAAGAAATGTCAACCTTCGGTGAGGGAAGATAGGGTTGATTTCTAGGTTGTTGTCTAGCTTCCAACTGTTCCTGTATGTTTATGTCCCTTTCAATCGTTGCCCACGAACGTTCCAGTTCTACCCTGGTAGTGGTTGTTTTGAGGATAGTATCAAAAATATTCAAGGAAATATGTGTTTGATCTGATAGTCCAGGTTGGATATTAGGCTGTCTTGTCACAGGGACAGTCATAGAGGAACAAAATAATAAGAAAATCTCAAAGATATTTTAAATGCTGTCGCGATTTCGGTCGTATAAAGGAGAGTTTATAGCTCTGGTAGTTAAAAAAGGGTGCAAACCAAAGGCCCTTTCCCATAACTGAGTTATATTTTAATAAATGTGTATGAGGTGTAAGAAAAACATTAAGCTGTCTATCATGTAAGGCTCCTATCAAGGGAGAATCTCACTTATAAACAGAAGAAGAAAAAAGATAAAGAAATAACCTGATGAAGCATAAAATATATATAGAAATCTAAAATGTTCACTGGTCTTATACCTGTTGATAGTCGGTATAGAGGAAAAATGGTAAACAATATAGAAAACTAAAATTTATTCACTATAGTAGAGGTTGTACTAAATTATAGCGAAACATTCATCAGATACATATACGAAATAAAATAAAATATGAAATATAGGGAAACAAACTCATAACACAGTCGTGATGGAATCGAGAATCTTAGGATTTGCTTTATATTAACTCTCAAGGGAGAAAAATATCTATTACAATCGACCCAAAAAGGTCCAGCCCTTGTTCCTTCCTTGCATTGTATATTTATACAGATTTACATATGATGGAATCTCAATCGTTCCAGCATTTTCAGTTACAACAAGAAGGAGATCAATTGTTTCATTTCTTTATCCTATGTCTTTATTTGGAACTGGAAGCCTGCCCCCTCGCATGCTCGGTACAAGTGACACATTTTTCCACTAGCCGAGATATCAACCTTGAAGGTTCCGCTTGACAATTGGCCTAAAAAATGTAACAATCTCTGACTAATTGCGGCAACCTTTCTTCCATCTGTCGGTCTAGGGTGTCAATAGCACACAATTGCACACTTGGTTTAATAATCCATTTATCTATTTGAACTATGTCTGCCAGAATTACTTGTGAGACTTCGGACGAATCTCTTTCTTCTTTCTCATTTATATCAAGCGAGAGTTTCGCCATATTCATTTGACTCAATGTCTCAGCATTACTCTCGCTATCAATGCCTAACAGATTTCCATCTATAGAACCGAAAGCCTCTTCACAGGATTTCCTTACCTTCTTGGCTTGCAATTTTCCTTCTGATATGTTGCATTCCCATTCTTTCAACAAAATATTACCTCGGGTCTATTCCGAAATGGAAAACTTAGAATTTTTTCCCGATTCCCTGTTTTCTATAGCTATTACAGCCTCTTGAAATGCGACCCGAGCTGCTCCAGCTTCTCTCTCTCTGAAAGATAAGTTTTCTAATACTTGATCAATAAGCAGACAATTGTCCCGAATCGTTTCTACCTTGGCAAGTAAACTTCGCTGGGCTGCAAAAACCCTGCTCCGAATCTCCATAGCCTGGGACTGGAATATCCCGATATTTATAACTTGGCTTTCGGCGAACTCTAATATAACCTGTAGCTGCTCAATCAAGTCTCTTTGCTAGCCTACCTGTATTTGATTGGTCTGAGCTACCAGCTCTACTTGTTCGAGCTTATCTTTGAGCAACTCAATTTCCTTTTTATCGGCCATCCTTGCTTGTTCTATTCCTGCGCTTGCCTAGTCCTTGGCAGCCTCCTCTGTTGTGGCTAGTTTAGCTTCTAAGGTTTTGATGAGGCGATTTTTTCGCTTCAGCTGATTTTTCAAAACTCCGACTGAAAATTGGTTTTCCGTAGTATACGCCCCTAATGTCCCGGCTATTTCTGTCGCAAACTCTTCTTTCTTCTTGTCTTTCCCGTCGGTCAACACCTTAAATTTCTTGGCCGTTGATCTTGCTTCTTCATAGAATTCTCTTTTTACCACAGCTTTTCTCTTTTTATCAAGAAAGAACTCATTTGGAGGGAGCTCTTCCATCCTTATAGGTCTCAATTCTTCATTGAAAATCCACCCTACGTCTATGTTCCCTTGAGTTGATTGTAAGGAGTAATGGAGGTGATGGGATCTCCGATTTGCTTAGCTGACTGGCCTAGAGTGGTAACTGGAGTCTGCTTTTTCAGTGGATCGAGAGTTTTTATTTCTGGTTTTAGACTCCCAGTTTTCTCTCCCCTGTCCTGGTGTTTTTCTTGTCCGAGTGTTGTATCTTTGGAGCCTTCGACTTCTTTTTTTTGCACCTCTGTTGTTATTAGATTCTCACCCCGCAATACTGGGGGAAGACAACTCCGTCGATGTTCTTGGAATTTTAAAACATCGTCCCTCTCTTTGGGTGTTAGGGCTTGTATCCGAGCCAAAACCTCGACATAAGATCTCGTGCCTCAAAAAATATCATCCGAGGGCGAATTTTCATGTTCGAACCTTTTAAGCCCGCAACTGGATAAGTGATTACTTACAACCCTCCGTGGATCGTGATTTTTGAATTCGACATGAACCAATTTCAGGTCCTCCAGGGCTAATGCCTCAGCTTTAGCATGCCCAAAATCTAACAAAGAATAGGAACTTAAATGAATAGGAAAACGTGGCCATACCTTCTTAGAATATCCCTTGAGCTCCTTGCTTACGCCACCAATTACGGTTTGTCTGGCAATACCACGACAAGCCAGCCTATCAGGTATGAATAAAGGCAAGGCATTCGGAGGAACAGAAGCGTCGAAAACCCTGAGATATGAAAATTCTGCTTCCACGTACCAGTCGGCTATACTGCTCAGATTTACCGCGATACTGTCTGAGATCTTGGGTGGCGGGTGGCCGAAGATAGTGACATGCAACAGTATCATCACCCAGTTAAATATTTCATACACAAAATTTGAGGCTTTGTCTTCCCACAACTTTGAATGGTAGACGTGGATGGGCTCAGCCTCCGATGGAGTCCAGCTCCAACTCATTAAGGGAAAAGGCGTCAGAAAACACACGGCGTCCATGATATATGTGGACATAAAGAATGAAGCGATCTTTCCGCTCTCCTTCTTCTCTCGATACTCTGTAACTTGATTGGTCAAACTATTAGACAATAGTTTAGCCCAGTCGAAGGAACAGCCTTCGGCGACCGAATGAATTAGAGGCACCCACTGAAGGAAAAAATGTGTGGTGTCCTCTCTCCCATATAATCTGCAGGTCATCATAGCGATATATTTGAAATGTGGTTCCAAAGAATCTATTGAATATATACCATTACTGTCCGCCCTGAACTTCGCAGGGTGTGAAACCCAATCTTTCATTAAACCAGACATAGTCTTGTCATATTGCACACATTCCTTCTGTTTAAAATTCTCCAGGAACTCGGCATTGTAAACAAAGTCTGACACGGCTAGCAACTTGTACATAGCCTACAATTGTTTGGGTCTGAAAGTCCCAATGGTGACCTTCTGCTCGTTGACGATGGTTCCGGTTGGTATATCTACATGGTCTAATGTCCACCAGATCATATCGTAGTAATGGAGCAGACGTGGACTAGCCGCTACTTTATGCATTTGAGCCTGGACGATGATCTTATACTTGGTGATCGGGTCGTCTTTTTCATTTTCACTGGAATCATCCGAAATATCTACCAATTCAGACTGTAGAACCTCAGAAATATATGACCAGGTCTTGACAGAGTCGACACTTCGAGGTGAAGTATCAGAAACGTTGTCTGAACCTTGTCCTGAAACCTCAACATTGGCTTCAGACGCTTTTCGCGAGGCCATGGCAAGGGATTCTACTTTATCTCTCCTGCGATAAAAATACGTATACATACAGAAATTAGTTCTCTCATGAAAAGTTGGCTCTGCGTAGAATAGAAATGAAATTTGAGACAACAAATAAAAAATCCATGTCTTCGACTATTTAAAACTAGGTCATCCTTAGGGACAGAACGGTCAAATTGTTCTTAAATATAAATTCAGCAATAAAAACTAAACCCTTACCTGTCAATTCGCCTCATTTCTAATTAATGTCATAAATTTTGACAGTCCGTAATGCAAGTTGGCACAAAGAAAGTTTAGAATCGCCTCAGAGACTGTGCATATTAATTTTCGTATTAAAACAATGAAAATAATGGCTTAGCTTAATTAATTAGGCCTTTGTTAATTAATCTTTCAACATTCGTCTCATCGGGAGCTTTCACTTTAACCCTTTACACCTCTAAAAACCAAGGTTGCGATAATTAGCTTTGGTTAATAAAAAACGTAACCATGATTAGCCGTTTAATTAATTACGTTGTTACTTATATTGCGACTTCGCGACTTGGGGCTTCGAAGGTATAGCTTCCGGGAGGCTTGTATGCCGAGTTGCGAAATCGTGAGATCGCAATGATACGATCTAATTAAAATGGAGGATAAAACCAGATTAAATGTTTAATTAATTATGTTTCTATTTTTATCGCGACTTCGCGACTCGGGGCTTCGAAGGTATAACTTTTGAGGGAAAATACGTCGAGTTGCGAATTCTCGACAGAGCTTAACCGTGGATAAACTTTTTACCTTTAACATTAACCCGGGTTACTAAAACAAGAATCTCGCAGTTTCGGTTATCAGGGTTACGACGGTAAGACTTTGGGAGCTAGCAAACGCCAAGACACGAAATCTCGATGATGCTTAACTGCGGTTTAGAGTATTTTTACTCTCGGTAATGATCTGGATAAACTTTTTAAAACTAGTTCGCCGCTTCGCCCCTCGGGACTTGTAAACTATGTGATCTATAAGTTCTGACATGCGACATCCCGAGGTAAAAAGGAGAGACTCGTTTAACGGTTAAAAGAAAATAAATCGTGCCTTAAGAGTATGATAGCCATCGTTGCTTGCATGATGAGACTCCTGAGAATTTGGGGAAAATAAAGGAGAATACCAAAACCAACGTTCGATTTCAAGCATTAAGATATGAACTTTTAAACAGGCTAAAAAAAAAACAAAGGCGACTCCAACAGGATGGACCATATCTACAATGTTGGTTGGATGGACCAGATCTACAATGAAGTTAAGTTCGGATCTCCAGGCCACTGCACTCAATTAATCAAGCTTGCCATCAAAGTAGTCTAGATTATATTATGACATCATATATATATAAGGTATTGTTTTTCTTATCTCTTATCATATCATGAGGTTCCTTGATGCAACTTCGCATTTTTTTTTAATATGAAATCTTGCAAACTGCTCATGTACATTAATATGGTTATTTTTTTAAATACTTGGAAAAAGTTGAGGTTGGATGGATCAAAATGAAGTCGTTATGGAAAAAAATGAGTCTTCAACTAAGATCATTTGCACCTCCTTTTGTTAATAATGAAATCTAGATACAAGTTCAAATTTTAAGACGTAAATGTGTGATTCTTTTACGAAAAAATAATAGAAACGATGGATTAAACTTAAAATGGGTTATGAGATTTCTAGCCTAGAAGAATGATCATACATAAAGCAATTTATGAATTTACCAAATAAAGAAATGAACGATTGATTACATTGAAAACTATGAATTCTTTCTCAACAAAAGAGTTCCAACATGTATGGTCTTCGAGAATCCATGAAGCGCAAGTAAGAATATTTATTGACATGAATCCATGTAGCGAAAGTAAGATACTTTTGATTGATAAGGATGAGTATATTAAAGTTGGAATGGTTTGTGATTGATAAGTATGCTTATCTTAAAGCTGGAATGGTCTATAATCAATAAGTATGCTTATCTTAAACCTTGAAAAATATGTGGTTTAGCCCCAGATGGGGTGTTATCTAGATGTCATGAGTGATAAACGGGAGAAGGGAGGTTGAGCCATCTAGCAACTCGAGCCTCTTAAAAATCATGTGGATATTTCCTTTCCTTCACTCCATAGTCCAACCATCGATCATTCTCGGGTTCTGAAGCAGAGGAGGATGTACTGGGAGTTGATGTACAGATCCTTTGACACAATGGGAATTCATCTTCGGTACCTTAGAGTAAAGAGAGAAATATCTATATCCCCTAAGCCGTGCAACACTGAGAGGACCTCCAAGCCACCTACAACATGTCAAATTTACACAACTCCTCCCCGAGATTGTCACCATGTTTGCAATTGTTTACTCTGGCCTCTCAAGACTGTGATTCTATACTATTTCATGCAATCTATTCTTGATCGCAATATGCCACGTAGTCGGGAGCATACTCATTCCCGCAGAGGCTGCAGATACTACAGATAGATGGGTCAAAATCTACAGGTCAAGAAAACAATGACAACAACAGGAAAATGGAAGGGATGAATTAACCTATTCAACACCCGATAACAAGCAAAAAAAATCAGAACAAGGAGACAACCATCATTTGGGGATGTCAAGTCAAGTGGTTTGATTTGGATGGAAAATCCTTAGGATTTGCTACTCAACGGGTTCTTGTGTTTCTCTCTCCTACACAGACCCTGTACTCTAATCCAGTTGACTTTGAAGGATATAATGAGGCTGCATATTCTTCTAGTCATCTCCATTTCTCCTCAGACACGAGCAACAATGGTGACTCTCCCTTCCACCTAGGATCCTCGGGAGATTTTCAACAACTGATCTTTGAAGTGAGTAGTGAGGTACCTGATCTACAATATCAAATTAAACTTTTGGACCATTGCATCTCCATGCTTGTGGCCATGCAATTCAATCCATACCACTGGAAGCCCGTGTCTAACCTTTTGGCCCATGACGCTATCAATCTACAAATTCCCATTTTTCTTCTGTCAGGAAGCAAGGGAGATGCTTCGCTGGATGGCTAGGTTTAACCTTTAGTCTAGGTGTTTTTTTTTTATGCTCAATTTTATGGAAAAAGTCCAGTGTAGCACCCAAGTTTTGATTATACTTTCTTTGCAAACCTATTGTCATATTTTTTGGCCCTGTGAGGTAATCCAAACTCAAAACTGGGATGACAATGAGTTGGTTTCCTCTCATGGAAACCCATACTCCAACATAATGCATGCTTGATCTCTTCTTTAATAGTAGGTAATATATAGTTCATATTATTTAAAAAAAATACGTGATTTATAAATACATTTTCATGTTTATGTTTTACATTTCAGCTTCAAATTGGAATCACAAACCAAGCAAATTTGTAGTCGCTTTTAATAATATTACAAAATATTATTTTTATAATAAATTTTTCTACACTATATTAAATACATTTGTGAATTTATTAATAAAATCAGTTATATTATCTTTATTGAACATATTATGGAAGAATCTCTAAGCATATTAATAAAGGAAGCCATAAATATTGATCTGTTGAGAGGGATAATGGTATTAGAAACATAAATGGTTTCTCATTTGTTTTTTTGTTGATGATGTCTTCTACAGTTCCTTCGGATCCCTAAGAAACCCGGCATAACTAAAAATAATCTTATACCTATACTGCAAAGATATAAGAATGATGATCAATATAGAGAAATCATGTATACTTCTAAATAATTGCAGGAAGGATGAATCAAATTCTTATTTAAATCTAATCCCGACTCAAAGGAAAAACATCAAGGAAGGGGTAAAATGTCTAGGATTTTGTCTCAAGCCACACTACTATAGAAAGGAGGATTGGGAGTGGCTAATTCGCAAGGTGGAGAAAATGATTTCTACTTGGTTTTACAAGACTTTATCTAGAGGAGGAAGGCTCATGCTACTTAAAGCAGTCTTAGAAGGTACTCCAGTATATTGGAATTCCATAGCGACAATTCCCAAAGGAGTTCTAGAGAAAATCCATAGGTTGAGATGCCATTATTGTTGGGAAAACTAGAACCTCCCTAAAGGAATACACCTTGCAAATTGGGATTCGATAGTGGCCCCAAAGGAATTTGGAGGGTGGGGTCTCAAAGATATATGCCCCTTTGTGAGAGAATTAACTGCTAGGAACTTATGGTGACTAACATAAGGAAACACGCTCTAGACACGAGTGATGAATTCAAAATACTTTACCAATGTATATATAGTCGAGTGGTTCAGAACACCGGTCAAATCCTCAAAGGCTTCCATTGTATGTAAGTCATTGGTAGAGGCCTTCCCGATGGTAGGCAACTGGATAGTGTGAAAAAATTGTGATGGAAGTAGATTACGAGTGGGAGAGGACCCCTGGCTACGAGCCAATGACAATTTCAAGTTCTCAGAGCCATTGCGCTAGTTACTAAGGATTCAAAATGTTATTATCCTGCAATATGCCAGTGTAGGGAACCCTCAACCATGAGGTTGGGAAGGATGGAAGGACATTATTGCACTGGGGTGCCCTGAGGATCTAACAAAGGATGGAACTCCTACATTTCTCTGCTATGAAAAAACTTCATCTCTCTTGATGTGGAAATCAAGGACTCATTGTGCCAGTCTAAGAACCCGAAGGACGAAACCTTCACTACAAAATTATGATACAAATTCTGGAAAGAAGATTGTTTCCAATCATAGGTTAAATGGTGGTGGAAGCGACTTTGGAAATTCAAAGCCCCACTAAGAAGAAAAATCACTCTTTGGCTAGCCTTGAACAACAAACTATTGACTTGAGATAACGATTTAAAAAGGGGTTTGTGTGGACCTAGTCATTGTGTTCTTTGCAAGTTAGATGCTGAAACAAATTCTCATATTTTTGTATCTTCCCCCTATGCAGGAAAATTTGCGAAGAGTATTAAGGAAAATACTAATGCTAAAGCAGAGTAGAACATAGGAAGCCTGGAAAAATGCTTAAGGAACTGGATACAGGATAGGTCAGTGAATCTTTATGTAGGATTACCAAGTTTAATGATCTCCAATATTTGGTGGGAACGTAATCATGCCATTTTCAAAGATGAAATGGAGCCACCAGAAGTAAGAGAAATAGTCACACTCATTCAAGCATCTGAGTTCAAAGAAGATCCTAAAAGTCAGAAACAATGCAATCCAGTCCTCCCTCCTTTGGACTACGGAACACCTTGGGGACATTTCAAAGGGGCTAATCAGGGAAACCCTCCAAATTGAGGCATAGGCATTGTTTTATTCATCAACCAGAACCATTGTATTTATATTAGATATGAGTCAGGACAAAGAATAGAGAAGAGCTAATAGCTTTATGGAATCTAGTGGAGTCAACAAAACAAAATGATATTCAAAAGCTGCAGGTGTTGGGAGACTTTAAACTGGTCATCGAATGGGCACAAGGAAAAATCTCCATCAAAAGCAACAATCTGACCTCAGTCATGAGAGAGATTCAACTAGCTTTCTAGTTGTTCGAACAGATGTCCTTCCAACACATTCCTAGAGAATTTAACTGCAAAATGGAATTCTAATTCTAAGGAGATGAACCATGTAAATGTCTTAGTCNAAACCATAAATCAAATAAAAAAATTATGATAAAGTTAGTTATTTCTATATAAATATATTAATTAGATTTTTATAAAAAAATTCTTCAAATTATATCAAATATGTTTATCAATTAAATAAAAAATTCAATTAAATAAGAAACTCAAATATATAGATTTGCAATATGTTAACTTCATCTAAATCATAAATAAATAAATTATAAATCAAAATACATTAATTCAATTTTTTTAAGTTATATATATTTGTGTAAATATAATTTTAAAGTATTTAGATAAATAAATTATAAATCAAAATACAGTAATTCATTTTTTTAGTCATATATATTTGTGTAAATA
>ML782243.1:429177-473550 GCA_009831015.1 Picea engelmannii
AAGTGGTTCAAACAATAATCATGTTATTTTTAATACTAACATAAGGAGTATTGTTCTTTGTTACTTAATATAGTTTTGTAATTGAAATGTGTTTAAAACTATAAATAAAACATTGGATGAGTTGAGCCTACTAAGGTTGCTATCGATGTTTACCATTGGGGAGAAGTTAAAAGGGCATTGAGAGTCAATGGGATTGAACCTAGTCCTCATCTTTAGCATCTGAATTGACATGAATGATTACCTGGTTGGAGTATGTTGGTTTCTCTAGGTCTAATAGTTGTTTGATTGTTGTTTCATCTATCCAAATGTCTCCATATTCTAGAGAAGTTTGAATAAGGATTCATACTTCATATCAATGAAATCCAATCTAGCCAAGACTTATTTAATTTCCTTGGAAATCTGCTCCTCAATTAATTGAGCCACAATGGATTTGGTTTACCAATAGAAGTCTATTTTCTTATAGTGTTTTATATCACAACTTCGAGAAGAAACTCTATCCAGGATACAAGACATAATTTTTCCATCAATGTCTTTGGATGAGGTTTTTCATCCTTTCTCCCCAATATCAACTTTAATGTTGGAATGAAATCATTTATAGTATCTTAAAGCCACCTCTCTAGCTTCCATTTATGCTTTGGTGAGTTTCTGGGGGCTAGTTTGCATTGTTTGAAATGAAACCTTGTAGTAGGTTTGGTAGAGTGACAATGACCCATAAGATCCTTCATTTTTCAATGCCTATCAGGAATGCTGGAGGAAAATGTAGAGACTACCCACTTGATCCTTACTAAGACCTAGTAAAGGTATAAGGAGTGTGATGCATAATAATTCTAGATACATGCTTAGATTCTATTTAATGGTTGCTTGTGAATTCTCTTTAGGGATGACTACGAGACTATATGAGAATATTTAACCTAGGGAATATAAAGGGTAAAACCAAGTACTGAAAGATGATAGGGTCATATTTCCACCAAAAAGGACCCTCAAAACTTTAGTAGCACTCTATAAGAGTATTGTAAGGATGATAGAGGAATACCTATAAATCTAGGCATTGAAAGACCAAGGCCCGTTGCATCCCGTGAGCCCACTCATCTCCATGAGTTACTAGTGTAGTGCTTTGAGGATTCCAATACCAATCATGATGTATCCCATATGCTCAATCATATCTAAGATGTCACTTGAAGTGAGCAACCTTATCTCCATTGTTTCTTGCATTTACCCTTGTCCCTTTAGACAAAGACCTTCTCCTCTACCCCTTTCTCGTTGTGAGAGATATACATTGTATCCATGTCATTTTTCCCTTAACTTGACCATCCCACATACACTCTTTTGATCTCTTCATGAACGTATCACATCCATTGTCACCCCATTCAAGGACATTAAACATATTTTTTGTTAATTAAATACTTGGACATTAATCTCAACTTTTATAGAACATAAAAGAATAAAAACAAAACAATGGGAAGCTTCAATTTGATACAATTTCCATCATATATGCTCTTTAACATTAAGTAATCAAATTATTCTACAAAATATTAACTAAAAAATGATTACTTCTCCATAGAGATATTACTTGACGTTATAAAACATAATCAAAAAAACAAATTACAATTTTGTTGTATATAAAGTTTTAGAAAGTACAATAGATATTGACATAAAAATGAAGAAAAGTAGGAAAAATGATGGAAGAGAGGTTTTATTTAGACAAATTGTTGTGTTTTTTTTGCAAACACCCAAAGCATCTTGGTATGGCATTGGGAAAAATACATGTTTTTTGAAATATCTTAAATCAATAAAATAGAGTATAAAAACATGTTGTAAATATATTAAGAAACATGTTGTAAATGGAGATCAACAAAAACATTGTAAGAAACATTTTGTAAATGGAGATCAACAAAAACATTGTAAGAAACATGTTGTAAATGGAGATCAACAAAAACATTGCAAGAAACAAGAGAAATCACCAACAATAATTATAGAGCAATGACTAAATGGGAAATTGTTGTTTTCTGGAAATGCTTCAAGTAGATAGCTTTAAATTTGCACAAATAGTTTAGTCCCTATGAATCTCATCTCGTCAATGTGAAAATAAGGAATATCTTTCACATATTCTTGGAAAACTATGAATGTTTGTGCTTGTAAAGGATGGATGTCTTTTATTGGAATCGTAAGTGTTGCATGTATTCTAGTGGTTGCTTGTATGTTGAAAGTTGCAACTTTAGTGGGGGAAAGAAGTAGTATTGGACTATGTCCATAGAGAGAATGGGAATTCAAGGAAGCTTTAACGCAATTGATGAGGTAAGATTCTCCAATACCACTTGTTCCTTAGATTATCATCATTAGGGGTTCTATGATTTGTTTTTTTGTGAATGTTGTAATATTATGTCAAATGTCTAACACTGCTTGTGTGACAATCTATTAGCATGTGGACTAACATGTTGGTTTCTTTGTAGCACATACATACAATCTTGGTTGGTTTTGATGAACTATGGTGTAGAAGTAAGAATTCCTTTTGGAATTTCTATGTTGTACCAACAACAATTGGTGTCAAAGTCACTAATTCCAAGGATGCCAAGATCATTGGAGTCTGTATTGGCAACATGGATCAATATTGATAAAAAATGCCATTCATGTATCTCCATGTTGGTATTCATATGTGTAGTATTGTCTTCTCCTTCATCTAGTGTTGTTTATTCAATGGTTACATGGCATGGTCCACATGCCATGCATGGTAGATTCTTTCTATATTCTCCCAACTTTGTATGATTGTAGCTTTTAAGAGGCCTATATGTCAGTTATGAAGTTACATAATGGTTTTTATATTACCAAATCACTCTAGAAAAAGTATTCAAAGTTATTTGAATATTTCATAGCAATGACTGTAAAAGGTGGCTAGACGAGGACAATTACTGGGGACCGTCTTCGTCATCACAGGTCATATTTTTTGGTGGTGACTATATGTCCAATATTTTGTAGTTTTGATGAGAAGGAGGGGATGAAGGCAAGGAGGGATATTGATATAGGCATTAATGAAGCTATATCCATATAAGAAATCATGTGTATCATGGGAGACCCGACGAAATATTTGGAATCCAACATTTAGCGTGATGAACAAACGACTACACGTGAGAAGGGGGAGATTCTACAACATATGGAAAGTTTCTTGGGAGTATATATCTTGATAAACAATGACCTCTATGTGTTATAGGGCCTATTATACACTAAGGAATTTATAGGTACCTACATATCAATGAATATGGTGTGTAGACATCCAATATATAATATTATGCATCCTGCATAAATATATAGTTCAGGGAAATGCACATAGAAAAAACAAAATCGTACAAAGTTTTCTGTGAAACATTGGTCGGATGTTAAATATAATAACCTAACAAGAATTTTTAATCATTTCAAAACATTAATAAATTGGGAATGTTGTAGGTAGATTTTCAAGACATTTAATTTTATAGAGGAAACCTGATGAATTTCCCATGCCTAAAAAAAACTAAAAGGGGAATTTCAACTAAAAATAATTGTATAGTGAATTTTGGGGATGAGAAGAAGAACTTACATGGGATTTTATCCATGGGAGGAGAAGCAACCTCCATAAGAATCCATAAATTGCATGCAAGGTTTCCATTCTTTGAGATGATTTATAAAGTGTGAGATGCCAATCAAAGGAAGATTTCAATTCAAATTTGTCTTAGCAATATTTTCCTTCTCTCTTTTAGAGATGGAAATTTTCATCTGAACAAAAAACAGATCTTACCTAAGCCATTTAATTTTTCTTAGTGATCTGAAAATAATGAACGAGTTTTGATACCAACTTGATTCAAAATATCAACAAACTCTGATACCAATTCAACCCAAAAATCCTTAGATGTCAATTAGTTCATAAATACACATAAACATCATACCAGATTCAGGAAATTGAATATCAACTTGACTATTTTCAAAATATCATGTGAATGTCTTACTTATCCATAAACTTCATTAACTGATAAATATAACTTGTGGAAATAATGAGTGCCAAAATGGAGAGAAATAGACTACACGTATTAATTCTCAAAATGCCAAAAATTACAATGAAGTGGTATTTACAAATGTCAAATTATGAAGACACCCTTCAAGTCAGCTACTCCAACCTAGAAATAGAGGTCACATTTAAAATCCTCACAAAATTTTGAGAAGAATGAGTATAAAATTGACTATATTTTGAACATGTGCTCAAAAAGCCTTTTTTGCATGTATAATGAGACTATGAGTCTCATACAAGTAAATCTGAACTAACACTTCCATATACAACACTTTTATACAAATATGACATTACCATCATGATCCTTACGAAAAATAGAGAAAAATGAGTATAAACACCCTATACCTTTCTCAAAGAACTCAATGGCACACAAAACGAGGTAAATCAAAACCAAGAACACCTATTGCATGTAAAATGAGGAAAATATAACATGGCACAAACTTCAATGCAACATGGTCCAATCTAGCACAAATTTCCATGTCCTCAACATTGATTTGTGTTCCCATTAAATAGGCCTAGGTCAGCCAAACCGACCCCTTTATTTTCGAGCACATTTGTTACACTTTAAACAATTATTCTTTGCTTGTTATAACAAACACCACTTGTGGCACATTGGTAGAACACTGTGTTTAATTCATTGGCAGATATATAGGTAAGAGGTCATAGGTTCAATCCCCATGACCTCCCCTTTTGGTATATTGTTACACAAATATAACTTTAAATATGTATTTATGAACTTGTTATAACAAGTTCTAAACATGGCATAGTGGTTAGCGGATTTTGGTTAAGACTAAGGAATATTCTCCAGATTCCATGGGAGGTCAAGGGTTATATTCCATTCCACCCCCAACAAATTTAATTCTCCCTTATCCATTATTCGCCAATCAGAGAGTGCCATGTGGCACTCTCTGATTGGTCCACCTGTTGCCTGCATCAACACCTTGCCACATCACCTACCACCTGTACCTATACATATATGCCACTTGGATGCTAAATGTACCTACCACGTAGATTCCACATCATTGTATGGATGCCATGTCATATGTATGGATGACACATGGAACTTTTTTATTGGTCCACACGAGGGCATGACAATGCCAAAAATGAGTGACACATGGCATCCTCTCATGCTAGCACAACATCTTTCTGATTCCATCTTGACATCATCTGTCAATTGTATTGACCTATATGGATGTGCCACGTGTCACTCTTCCATTGGTGCCACGTGGCACCCCCTTTTGACTTTTGAACACAACTTTGATCAGCCATAAATTCTTCATACAAACTCTGTTTGAGGCAATTTTTGCACCGTTGGCAATCTATCATCGAGATCTATGCAATGAAGTCATTTTCAAAATAATTTGAGAAGATAAATTTTTGAGCATTTTGGATCCTCCTAAATCATTTTTTAGCGTTCCGAATCCTCCTGGATTACTTAGATTGATTTAAAGTTTCCTCAAATTGCTCATTTATCCCATCAGACTATTTTTTGACCTACACTAACATCAATCACTACCAATAAATGAATACATTTATTAAGTAACTTAAGTCACTATGAATAGCTTAATAGCACTAGAAAAACATCTCCTTTGGCAGATCTAATAACTTGATTAGAAAATTCTCATAATGGATTAAATGAAACTAGAAATTACCCTAATTTTTGACATTTACAAAAGAAGAGAATGCAATATGGATAATTTTACCAGTATATGGAAGATAATAACGATAAAGAATGCTACAATTGTGTTAGACTCACCACACAAGAGTTGACAACTGTAAGTTGTAATAATTATTGCATAGAAGGTGAAACCAATAATGATCGCCGCAAGAAAAACCATAAAAGACCCTAAAATGCACAGGCTCCTAAGGGTTTCCATTACAAGATCATATATATGAAACATTCAATAACACTCAAATTATTTGTAAAGATGAGAAATGATAGAAAAAAAAATACCTGAAAGGATGAAATGTAGAACTATGGAGTAGATCATTGTAATCGAAACATGAATACACACCTTTTGTGCACATGGATGATGGTGTATAAGTTACTAGATGACCTATATGTTGGATTACTGAGAGGGGGGGTGAATCCGTAAAAGAGCAATTTAATCCTTTTTCACCATAAAATGCAAGTGTTATATCAATGTAGCATTATCATCCAATAGTTGTAGAGTAAATAAACAATGAACACATGAACAATCACACACATACTCAGTACACCAGTGTTTTACGTGGAAACCCAAAGTGGGAGAAAACCACATAATGCTTTTTCTTATATGTCTTTAAGAATTACATTCATTGGAAGGACCAAATTCCTTTGTTTTCCAACTACAACTAGAAGGAGGCTCCAAATCCCTAGTTTCTCAGGCTACAACCTAAAGGAATCTCCAACTCCCCAATTCTCTGGCTACAACCAGAAGGAGGCTACAACCCCCTAGTTTCTTAGGCTACAACTTGAGTGAATCTCTAACTCCCCAATTATCTGGCTACAACCAGAAGGAGGCTACAACTCCCTATGTTCTCTGGCTACAACCGGAAGGTGGCTACAACCACTTGTCCTTGCCCTGTTCAACTGCCCTGATGTAGAAGTAGAATGATGGAACCACTGCCACACTATCACTGTGAGATATATTGTTGTAAACTTGTATCAATCAACCTGTAATCAACCTGTGCCAACATGTACCATACATCAACCTGTACCTCAACCTATAGCATAAACAAATGCATCAACCATGCACAAAACCTATACAAATAACCTGTAATCGACCTGTACCATAAACAAGTGCATCAACCATGCACTAACCTGTACCTCAACCTATACCATCAACGAGTGCATCAACCATGCACCAAATATGTACCAATCATACATCAAATACACATAAAATATCACTCATCAAGATGTACCAACATCATCAACTATACACCTCATGTATGTGCCAACTCATCAACTACTTGTCTCAACCATGTACCCAACATGTACCTCAACCAAAATCCCTCATCAATTTTATCATCCAAATTTGATCTGATCACATATACCTCAAAAACTATACCACAAGTATGTACCGCAAACCATGTGCTATAACTTCACTGTTAGACAACCTCTATCTGTACCAATAACTTCAGCAACATACCTCAACCAAAATCCCTCAAACATGAACCAATATTAAACTTCAGTAGATCTGCCTCAGATCAACTCTACAACAAGCCATAAACTCCTAAGAGGGAATCCAACATATTTACAAGGAAAAACCCTCAACTTGATTAATAAATTCAACACTACACATATGAGAACCATACCTTTTTTTCTTCTTGTAGCGTTCTGTTGTCGTGGTTTTGCTGCCGCACTTTTTCTGCTGCAATTTTTCTCTATCAATAATACTTGCCCAAATAACCTTTCAAAAAAATAGATATTCAATGATATTCAAGTGTGTTTAAATGAGAGAGCCTTGCCTCTTATTTATACTTTCATGTAGCATCCTCAAGGGGTTACCTTTTAACCATCTTAACCCACTTTCCTTATTTTAGGGTTAACCCGCTTATAACCACTTGTCCACTTAACTTAACCACTTTCCATAATTAGTAAGTTCTCCATTAGCTTTATTATTTAAATAATTTATTTTTCATCCTCTTTGACTTATAGTACACTCATCACTTCATTTTATTATTTAAATAATTTCTTCTTTGCAAACACTTTGACTACTTTGACCGTTTGGGGCTTCTAGATGACTCATGAGGGTTCTCCAACTTCACATGGCCATAACTCTCTAACCGTGAGGAGTTATGTGACGTTCCACATACCATCGGAAATGGCATGACATGTACTATCCATATAGAATAGTTTTACCTGAAAATATATCAAAACTCATACCATTATCCATCAAACTAACTTGGGTCCATTACCCAAACCTTTGTGCTACTAGACTTTCTTCAAGGGTTGACATCAATGAAAACCAACCCAATTAATCAACAATATCCCCCTTTGGCATTTATGGAAACACTCTGATGTAATACTGAAGTCATTCCATGCAATACTAAAGTCACATCACTCATGCTCTTTCTGTGACCATCGCTCCCCCTGGAAGCATGCCTCTATGCTCCGCATATGATAAATCTCTCCCCCTTTGTCATCAATGGAAAAGGTATCTTTCAATCCAGGGCTACTCCCCCTTACTGAACTGTCCTTGGGAATACTCCCCCTGACTAAACTCTTCCTGAAACTGATCTCCCGACCTGAACTGTCCTCTTTATGGTGCTTCCTCATGTAAATATAAGACATATAAGATAAACATTTAATAACATTCATTTTGGAGTAGAAATTACTCTGAGTCTCTGGAGAATACACTCAAAGGATTCCCTTGGAAGTGATTTTGTAAAGATGTATTCCACTTGTTATTTTGTGCCCACATATTTAACTCTGATGTTCTTCTCTGCAACATGTTCCTGTAGAAAGTGATACTTTATTGGAATGTGCTTCGTCTTGGATTGCATCACTAGGTTCTTTGAGATTGTATTATCACAATATATTGGAATGGGCTCATCATACTCAACCTGTATATCCGTCAAAGTTTGTTTCATCCATAGAACCTGAGTACAACATCCCGTTGCTGCAATATACTCTACTTCAGTTGTAGATAAAGATACTGATGATTGTTTTTTACTTAGCCAAGATAATAAACACTCACCCAAGTAGAACGTTGCTCCAATGGTGCTTCATCGGTCATCAATGTAACTTGTCCAATTTGCATCTGTGTAGGCAATAAGTGATAGATCATTTCCTTTTGGATACCATAATCCAAACTCTTATGTTCCTTTGAGATATCTGAAAATCCTCTTCACTGCTAATACATGTGATTCCTTTGGTGCTGCTTGAAATATTGCCACTTGTCCAACTGCCTGTATTACATCTGGTCTAGATGTTGTCACATATAGTAAGCTACCAATCATTGACCTATATTGTCTCTGGTCTGTAGACATTGAATCATCATCTTTGCTCAACTTGCAACTGGTTTGCATAGGAGTGGTAACTGGTTTGCAATCTTCCATTCCGAACCTCTTTAGCCTTTCTTTGATATACTTAGTTTGAGAAATAAAAATTCCTTGGTTCCTTTGACGTATCTGAAGATCCAGAAAAAAGGATAGTTCTCTGAGTAATGACATTTCAAATTCATTTTTCATATCCTTTGCAAATTTCTGTCTTAACCTGTCATTATTTCTTCCAAAAATAATATTATCAACATAAAATTCAATTAATAAAATACTATATTCAGTTACCTTGATGTAGAGGTTGGTGTCTGCACTTCTTTTTCTGAACCCTACATGTTGTAGATGTTTATCCAGTCTAGATTACCATGCTCTAGGAGCTTGTTTTAGACCATACAAGGCCTTCTTCAATTTGCACATGTAATCTGTGTTCTATGACAACTGAAATCCTTTTGGTTGTTCGATGTAGACTTCTTCTTCATCTTCTGCTTCTTCTTTGTGAAGTTGTTCCATTGATGCATTTTCTTCTTCCTTTAATTCTTGTCCACATGTTTCATCAATTCTTACATTGATTCTTTCCACAACTTTGTTCAACCTCAGATTGTAACACTTGTATGCTTTCCTTGTACTTGAGTAACCAACAAGTACTCCTTTGTCCACACGAGAGTCAAAATTTCCCCTTCTGCCATCTTCTCTTTTGATGTAGATATTGCTTCCAGATACTCTAAAGTGCTTTACATTTGATGGTATTCTTTTCCATAGCTCGTAGGAAGTTTTGTCATTTTTGTTTCTGAGCATTACTCTATTTTGAATGTGAACTTTTGTATGCACTACATGTGTCCAAAAAATATATGTCAATTTTGAATCCATTAGCATTGTTCGAGCCATTTCCTGTGTAATTATCATCCATTATGATAATGTTCCTTTGTTTCTGAACCACTCTATGAACCAATTTATGATTCCATGTTGTCATCCACTGTCATATATCTATCCAAACCTGCTAAGTGTTCTTATGAATCCATCTTTGTCAATATTTTCCAAGACTCTATTGCACACCATCCATAATGTTGACCCATTTATCATTGTACTATCATGAAGTATTCACTACTACAACTGATTGTACTTCTTCTAACTGAATTCTTTGAATCTGTCTATTCAAACTCTACAAGATGATCGAAGGATGGTTCTTTGGTCTATCACAACTATCGCATAGACTCCCCCTGTCTAATATTCATGTTACCTGGGAGTCTCTAAGCCATATGGCTCAAAAAAATTCCTACTCTGATGTGTATTCATCATCATCTTCATTGGTAGATTCATCATCTCTATGAGCTCTGACTTATTTCTTTTTGTATGTGGATTCATCTTTCACTACAATGCCTGGAAGTACAATCTCTTGAACCTGCTCCTTATTTACATGTCCTTCTTTTATTTCAGTTATTTTCCAAACCTTTCTGTATCTGACATCTCTCTTTTTCTCTATAGAATTTTCTTCATCTCGTTTTATTTCCAATCTTGCGATCTCTAGGACCTGGTATTTTTTCACCTGTTCTTCATGTTTTCTTATCCATAATTTCTTACATCTGATATCAATGTTCTGTTTCATGGAAGTATTGATCATGCTTCTACAATCACTAGTTATGTGTCCATAGTTATGACATTTGTAACATTCAATGTTACGTGAGGCCACATAGGCATTTCTTGCTTGAACATTTCTTTTATAATCCATGCAATCTGCAACCTTATGTCCAAAGTTGGTACAATAAAAACAATGACTATAAAAGAAATTCACATACCTGGGAGTGAATGATCTTCTTTGTGGCGTAGTCCTTCTAAATTTTTTCCTTGACTAATCATGATCATGATTGAAGCTTCTTTGTGGCTTGAACATGGATGGTTTTCTTTAAGATGTATCTTCAATAGTTTTCTTAGATTCCAGTTGACCATGATTCCTTCCTTTGAGTACTTCTGCATAACTCTTTCTATTTTCTTCATTCTTCTTTTCTAGCAAGCTAGAGTGCTTCTCTTCATTCTCTATAACTGATGTTGATGTTTCTGTCTCTTCAACGTTCTTGTTGATCTTGACGATTTTACTTCTTAATGTGACAACTTCTTCTTCAAGCTTCTCAACCTATTCTTCTTTCTTTATTATCTGAGACTTCATGACTTCTTCTGTTCTTTTCACTTCTTCAAGCTGAATTTTTAATGTGATTATTTCTTCTTCAAGTCCTTTTACTTCTTGACCAAACTCTTCCTCGAGATGGTTTAGATCGTTAGTTCTTTCCTTAAGATGATCTGTCAATATCTTCTCTCTCATTTCTACTTCTTCCTTTTGTGTTTCTATGTTGGCTTCCAAATACTTCTTTTGATATTCAAGATTTTCTTCGATCTTTTTGGCTTCTTCTAGCTGATTTCTCAAGTTCACGATAATCTGTTGCGATTCTTCAAAAATTTGAACACTTTCCTTTTGTTTCATCAATTCTTTCTTGAGTGACTTGTTTTCTTCTATTAGTTCATCTAAAGCACTAATCAATTCTGCTTCATAATTGTCTTCCTTTTCAATTAGTTTTTCTGTATCATTTCCTTCATGGCATTCTATTTCAAGATGTCCACATTTTTCACAATTAAAGAAAAACAACATACCTTTGGTGATTATGTACTCTTCATCTTCTAAATTAGTTTGACACAGTGAACATAATTCTTCTTATCTGTATCTACATCTTCTTTGGCATTTTCTGAATCTGCGATGGGTGAAGAATATATTTCATGTAACTTATCCCAAAGTTCTTTGGCTGATGAACATTTACCAACCTTTTCTCTTATCGGATTAGGTAATCCTTCCCAGATGAAATCCATTTCTATTTTGTTATTCTTTTTCAATTTCTTCTTGGCTGCAGTTTTTTCCCTTTTTGAACTATCATATCTTGTAACAACTGATAGCCAAATATAATTTCCCTGTGCCTGTAAAAATACATCCGTCCTTATGCTCCATATCTCATACTTTAAACCATTCTGACCATTAAACATTGGTACTCCATTCTTAGAATAATCCATTATCTCCTTCCATTGGTTAAACTATTTCTTGAAGGAACTAGCTCCGAAACCAATTGTTGGATCACTGAGAGGGGGGGTGAATTAGTAATAGAGAAATTTAATCATTTTTCACCATAAAATGCAAGTGTTATATAAATGTATCATTATCATCTAATAGTTGTAGAGTAAATAAACAATGAACAAATGAGAAATCATACACATACACAGTACACGAGTGTTTTATGCCGAAACCCAAAGCGAGAGAAAACCACAAATGTTTTTTTATTATATGTCTTTAAGAATTACATTCATTGGAAGCACCAACTTCCTTTGTTTTCTAGCTGCAATTGGAAGGAGGCTCCAACCCCCTAGCTTCTCGGGATACAACCTAAAAGAAGCTCCAACTCCCAAATTCTTTGGCTACAATGAGAAGGAAGCTACAACCCCCTAGTTTTTTAGGCTACAACCTAAGGGAATCTCCAACTCCCCAATTCTCTGGCTACAACCAGAAGGAGGCTACAACCCCCTAGTTTCTCAGGCTACAACCTGAGGGAATCTCCAACTCCCCAATTCTATGGCTACAACCAGAAGGAGGCTACAACCCCCTATGTTCTCCGGATACAACTAGAAGGTGGCTACAACCACCTGTCCTTGCCTCGTCCAACCACCCTGATGTAGAAGTAGAATGATGGAACCACTGTCACACTATCAGTGTGAGATATACTATTGTAAACCTGTACCAATCAACCTGTAACAACATGTACCAATAACCTGTACCAATATGTACCATACATCAACCTGTACCATAAACAAATGCATCGACCATGCACCAAACCTGCACAAATAACCTATAATCGACTTGTACCATAAACAAGTGCATCAACCATGCACCGACATGTACCTCAACTTGTACCATCAACGAGTGCATCAACCATGCACCAAATGTGTACCAATCATGCATCAAATACACATAAAATATCACTCATAAAGATGTACCAACATCATCAACTATACACCTCATGTATGTGCCAACTCATAAACTACTTGTTTCAACAATGTACCCAACATGTACCTCAACCAAAAGCCCTCATCAATTTCATCATCCAAATCTGATTTGATCACATATAAATCAAACACTATAACACAAGTCTGTACGTCAAACCATGTGCTAGAACCTCACTATTATACAACCTCTATCTGTACCAATAACTTCAACAACATACCTCAACCAAAAGCCCTCAAACATGAACCAATATTAAACTTCAGTAGATCTACCTCAGATCAATTCTATAGCAAGCCATAAACTCCCAAGAGGGCATCAAACATATTTACAAGGCAAACCCTCAACTTGATTCATAAATTCAACACTACAGATATGAGAACCACACCTTTTTTTCTTCTTGTAGCGTTCTGTTGTTGCGAATCCACTGCTGCAATTTTTCTGCCGCACTTTTTTTGCGGAGGTTTTTCTACCGCACTTTTCCTGCTGCGATTTTTCTGCTGCACTTTTTCTTCCGCACTTTTCTTGCAACACTTTTTCTGCCGCACTTTTCCTGCCACACTTTTTTTGCCGCACTTTTCCTGCCACACTTTTTATGCTGCAATTTTTATGCCGCACTTTTTCTACCGCACTTTTTTTGCTGCAATTTTTCTGCTGCACATTTTATGCGACAATTTTCCTGCTGCACTTTTTCTACTGCAGTTTTCCTACCACACTTTTTCTGTCACAGTTTTCCTACCGCACTTTTTCTGCCGCACTTTTCCTACTGCACTTTTTCTGCTGCAATTTTTCTCTATCAATAATACATGTCCAAATAACCTTTCACAAAAATAGATATTCAATGATATTCAAGTTTGTTTAAATGAGAGATCCTTGCCTCTTATTTATACTTTCATGTAGCATCCTTAAGGGGTTACCTTTTAACAATCTTAACCCACTTTCCTTGTTTTAGGTTAACCCACTTATAACCACTTGTCCACTTAACTTAACCACTTTTCATAATTAGTAAGTTCTCCATTAACTTTATTATTTAAATAATTTCTTTTGCATCCTCTTTGACTTATATTACACTCATCACTTCACTTTATTATTTAAATAATTTATTCTTTGCAAACACTTTGACTACTTTGACCTTTTGGAGCTTCTAGATGAAAAGGCTCAATTTTGATTCCTACTCTAGGTATTCCATAAGATAAATAAAGGGCCATAAATCATTTGTGGGCGCCTTTTATATGGTTCTGCATTAGCTATTAGAAAAGGGAAGCACATTGGTTTCATTCATATATTATAGGGAGTTAGACTTGTATTTATTTGTTGAAAAAGCTTGCGAGGCTGTGGTGTTATCCATGAATCCTAGTTGTTGGTTGTAAGCATATTCTAAACGTTAAATTCTATAATATTAAAATCGAATTGAAAGAAAAGATGTTGGTACCAATTTACATATTTAGATTTGAATTTATGGTTTCCACTATGATGAATTAAATGGTTGTTGGTAGGCTAATTCAATAACAAGAATCCAATAACGTTAATTTAAGAATTGATTTGATCCACCTAAATATGGATGAACAATATCAATAAATTTGAATATAATATAATGCCCAAGAGGAGAGAGTAGAAAAATGTTGATGTTAGTGGTTTTGTGAAGTAGGAGAGTAGACAAATGTTGATGTCAGTGATTTTGTGAAGTAGTTTTTGGAAGATGACCAGTTTCCTGAAACGGTTTTAAAAGGAGCGATTAGTTTAAGAGAAAAGATTTCCTTTAAATATGTTTTCTATACAATTAAAATATTTTACCTAAATCTAGATATAGAAAATTTACATGTACGTTTCATGATAACAATTGTGAACGCTTAAAAAAAAAAAAAAAACATCAAGCTTGGAAGATATGGATCTTAGTCTTCAGAGTTGGATTCCACATTAATGCATATTGGTGGAGTTGTCGCTGCTTGTAGAACCCACACTGTACCCTTAGAGCTTGATGCCCGGTAAACATCGTTTCCCTGTTCTTCAGCCATCCTCTCGCCTTCTTGTTCTTTTCTTCCCCTTGCCTTCTCATGCCTTCTCGCTACTGACGTCACAGCCCCAAGTTACATTGATATATCAATTTCCTTAATTATTTCTTAATTGTTCCCACTTTTTTAGAATCTCATTGCTTGGAGTGGTTTTCTATAGTAATTGTAATGAATTCTTTGATATACTAATTATTGCATGGAGATGTGTAGTTCCTTTCGTGTTTAATATATAATTCACACTTGGTAATTGAAATGTTTTTTTTGTTATTAATATTTTTTTTAAATGTCACGTGTCAACTCCATGTTGAGCACTGAAGAAATTACACATAAAAAAATGTCTTTCCACCCAATAATTAGTATATCAAATAATTCATTACATGTACCATAGAAAGAATGTTGCACGCTCTAAGGGTGTAGTGTAGATTTTACAAGAAGTGACAACTCCAAAATATTAATAATCTCATTACAAGGAGTGATAACTCCAAAATATTTCAATATTTGAAATATTTTTTTTTTTTGTTATTAATATTTAAAAAAAATACCACGTGTCAACTTCATGTTGAGCACATAAGGAATTACACATCTCCCTCATAATGGGTTGTAGAAAGTGTCTTTAGGCACAATCAAGGGAAGCGATTACGATTTAACAAATGAGAGATAATATCCACAAAGATAAATGTATTACTCATCCACCACTTGACTTGAATCATATCAAAATGAAAATTCATCTTCTAACACTATAAGTTAACAATCTCACATTGACTAACATTATAAGTTCACAATCTCATACTACCACAATACTAAAACTCATCTTTTAATATTATACTCTAACATCATTTATATTATATGGTGTTAAAGTGGTGGTATTAACACTATTTATATTATATGGTGTTAAAGTGGTGGTATTGGAAATGGAATCTCTTATCACATAGGTTTAGAGAAATGGTGCTTATTAAATTTGCAAGTACAACGAGCATAAATCCATATTAATTCATCTAATATGGGTTGAGAGACATCAAATTCCTCGAGATTCAAATTATAATAAATTTACTAATATTTTTATAAATGACATGTGTTAACTCCATATTAAGCATTGAAGGAATTACACATCTCTCTCATATGGAGAAGTAGAAAGAAACTATGTGCCCAATAACAAGTCTTTTACTTTCAATTATTCTTTCTCTATATAAAGTTGATATAAAATTATGAATGTTGATATAAAACTATTTTACTTAAAGTGAACATTAAAATATTTTTTAAATGCAACCTATAAACTTTTAATTGTTATATATTTCAATGTGGGCCATGAATCTTATTGGGATGTAGAAAACATCTTTCCCAACAATAAATAAATGCTCATTGCAAAATTATTATTAATTCTTTTTAATATAATGAAATTTTAATTTATTAAAATTATAAATTTCTTGATAAAAGTGATTTGAATTGAAATTTAATTAGTTGATTCATTCTTTTTTAGATATTAGCATATTGACTATCAAATTGTTTAATGGATATCAGTGCTATTAGAAGGTTTTGAGAACTAGGTATGGGTAAAAGGTTTTGAGCACCTATGAGTAAGAGGTTTTGAGCACCAAGATTGGGTCTCGCGGCCTTGGTTGAGAGAGGAAACCTCTACCTTAGGCCCTAAATGAAGCTTCTAGGAATCCAAGGACAACAATTATACCTCAACCACCATAGATGGCCTCCTAAATGTATTCTTAGCATCGTGTGTGGATATTGATGCCATTAGGAAATTTGGATCTCTAGGGATGGGTGTAACATCCCTTGACATAGTTGAGGTAGTAAACATGAGTTGTAGGCATGAAAGGAAGATTATAGGCATCCAAGGCTAAGAATTATGCATCAAACCATAACACATGACCTCTTAAGGGGATCTTTAACATTGGAATTAGGATATGGGAGGAATTGAGAGTTTTTTAGCACCAGGTATGTGTCTCAAGGCCTTAGAAATGGTCAAGGGAGGAAACTTGAGCCTTGGTTCATAAAGGAAGCCTTTACACATCTAGGGTTGAGAAATATGCCCTGAACCACCACAAATGACCACTTAAGGGTGTGCTTGTCCAATGAGTGGGGATACTAGTGCATCAGGAGGTTTCAAGCACTTGACATGAGTCTCAAGGCTTTGTACATGCTTATGGGAGGAAACCGAATCCTTAGGCAAGAAATTAATATTTAATCATCAATGGATGAGAAAGACACCTCAAACCACCACACTTGACCTAGTGAAGGTATCCTTCAACTATGAGTGGGGAAATTGATGAAATTAGGATAATTGTCATATTAGGTATGGGTCTTGGGGTTGGTAACATGGTCAAGGAAGAAAACCAAGGCCTTATACCCTAAAGGGCCAATAAAGACACCTTGAGTGACCATACATGACCTCCCAAGGGTATCCTTGGCCTCCAAGAGAGGATATAGATGAAATTAGGATATTTTCAACACTAGGCATATGGCTCAAGACCTTGGACATGGTTGGGGGAATAATATGGAGACATAGACCATAAAGGAAGCATATAGACATATTGATGAAATTAAGATCTTTTCAACACTACTCATAGGTCTTGGGGTCCTAGACATGGTTAGGGAAATAATATTGAGACACGGGCTGTAAAGGAAGCTTCTAGGTGTCTAGGGCTATGAACGAAAAACTCATATTACCACATAGGCCCTCCCCAAGTGTATCCTTGTCTTTCGAGTGATGATATGTAAAACATTAAAATATTTTGAGCTCAATATATGTGTCTTGAGGCCTTTTACATGGCCGAGGGTGAAAATGTAGGCATATGAACCTAAAGAAAGACTCTAGGAATCCATGGCCATGGACGACACCTTGAATCACCCCACATGACCTCTTAAGGTTATCCTTTTCTTCTGGTGGGGATATAGGTGACATTATGAGTTTTTGGACACTAGGTATGAGTCTCAAAGACTTGGACATTATGGAGGGAGGAAACCTAGGTCTTATAACCTAAAGAAATATTCTAAGCATTTTGGTTCAAGAATGATTCTTTAATCCACCACACATGACCTCAAAAGCGTATCCTTTGCCTCCAAATGGAGATATTGTTGATATTAGGAAGTTTTGAGTTCTAGGTATGGATGAAGAGGCCCTAGACATAATTGGTGAAGAAAAACTAAGCCTTAGACCCTAAGTGAATATTATAGGAATCTAGGCCCAATAATGGCACCTCAAACCAGAACACATGACCTTCTGAGTGGATATTTGGTCTCTATGTGGGGATATGGCTATTGTTATGCGATTTTGATTAGAATGTATGGGTCATAAGGCCTCAATACAATTGAGGGAGGAGACCTTGGACTTAGACCCCAAAGGAAGATTTTGTGCATCAAAGGAAAAAAATACCTGAAACTGACACACATGACCTCCCAAGGGGATCCTTTCCCTCTAAGTGGGAATATTGGCACCATTAGGATTTTTTTATAACTAGGTATTATTCTAAAGCCCTTAAACAAGGTCAAGCAATAAAAATCAGGTATTAAGCCTAAAATATAACTTCTAGGGTTGAATTTCTATGAATGAGGCCTTGATTCACCAAAGATAACCGCTTTGTGGGGTATTTGGCCTTTGAGAGACTATATTGGCACCATTAGAAGGTTTTCATGAGAGCCAATGATGGGTCATAGGGCCATGGACATGGTTGAGGTGGGAAAATCAAGCCTTAGGAAGCAATGTAAGATTTTGGGCATCTAACTTAGAGAAAAATTCCATGAATGACTGCACCTAGCCTCCTTAGAGTATCATATGCCTGCTATTTTGGATATGGGAACCATTCAAAACATTTGAGCACTAGGTACAAGTCTCAATGCCTTAGCTATGATCAAGGAATGAAACTTGGGACTTAGGCTCTAAAGGTAGTTTCTAAGGCTTAAGGGCCATAATCAAGGCCCCAAACCACCACACATGACCTCTATATGAATTTTTTAGCCTACGAGAGGTGATATGAGCTCAATTAGAAGGTTTTTAGTGCTAGGCATGGGTCATGGGATCCTAAACATGGTTAGGATATGAATCTTAGGCCTTGGGCCCTGACTAAATATTTTATGCATCCATGACAATTAATGTCACCATGAACCACCACACATGATTTCTTGAGGATGTCATTGGCCTTGAGTGGGGATATGAACACCATTAGGATTTTTTGAGTACTAAGTATGGGTGTGAGGATGTCAACCATTGTCAATGGAGGAAGCTCAAGAATTAGGCTCTGAAGGTAAGGTCTAGGGCCCAACATCCATGAATGACACCTTTAGCTACAACATATGACCTCTCAAGGGGATCTTTGTCTATTAAGTGAGGATATGGGAACCATTAAGATATTTTGAGTAGTAGGTATGGGTGTTGGGGCCTTGGACATGGATGGGGGAGGAAACTTGAGCATTAGTCCCTGCATGAAGCTTCTTTTCATCCAAGGTTAAGAATGATGTGTTGGGCCGCTGCAAAGGACCTTTGTAGGATATTATTGTCCTCTTGGTGAGTATATTAGTACCATTTTAAGATATTTTCAGTACTAAGTGTGGGTCTTGGGACCCTAAACATGGTCGAGGGAAAAAACCTAGGCCTTAGGCCTCAAGGGAAACTTCTAAGCATTTGGGGCTAATAAATATGCCTTAAAACATCAAACATTCCTAGTTAAGGGAATCATTTACCTTTGAGAGTGGTTATGGGTGCCACTAGAATTTGTTTAGCACTAGGTATGGGTTTGATGGCCCTAGACATGGTAAGGGGAGGAAACCTAGGACTTAGGCCATAAAAGTGGCTTCTGGGTAGTGAAGGCTGAGAAGGACACCTTGAATAATCGCACATGGTCTCTCAAGGGTATGATTATCCTATTATGTGGGATATCAGTGCCATTTGGTGGTTTTGAGAAGTAGGTATCAATCTTGGGTTCTTGGCCATGATCGAGGGAGGAAGCCCCTGATTTATTCCCTAGTAGATGATTTAAGGCATCTAGGACCATGAATGATTCATTAAAACACCACACATGACCTCTCAATGGTATCCTTGGCCTTCAAGAGGGAATGTTGAGTCCATTAGGAAGTTTTGAGAATTAGGTATTGGTCTCAAGGTCTGAACATGGTTGAAGGAGGAGACCCAAGCCTTCTCCCCTAAAGGAAGTTTTTAGGAATCTAGGACTAAACACAACACCTCATACCAACACAGATGATTACTCAGGGATAATCTTTCTACATGAGACAAAATATTGGAGATAACACTAGGTATGACTATTAGGGCCCTAGGCATGGTTGGGGAAGGAAGCTTAGGCCTTAGGCCCTAAAGGAAGCTTCTAGCAATCTAAGACCAAGAATAACACCTTAAAGCATCACAAGACCTCCTAAGGGTATATGTAGCTTCAAGTGGGCATATGTACGCCATTAGGAATTTTTGAGCACTAAGTATAAGTCTCAAGGCCCTAGACATGATTGGGGAATAAAACCTAAGCCGTCAACTATAAGCATCTAAGTCCATGAACGATGCCTAAAAGCACCACACATAACCTCTCGAGAGTACCCTTGGTCCCGACGTGGGGATATAAATTTCATTAAGAAGTTGTGAACACTAGGCATGAGTCTCAAAGCCATGAACATTGCTATGGAAAAAAAATTCACACCTTAAACCCTAAATAAATCTTATAAATATCTATGGTGAAAAACAATACCTAAAATCACCACACATCACCTCCCAAAAGTATCCTTGACATTTATATTTTAGATATTTTATTAAATTTCATTTAGTTAAGCATAATGTCAACAAATATTTGATTTTTCACTCAGGTAAGAATACGATAAAATAAAATAACAATCTTTACTTACTAACAAAATTTAATTACTAATAACAAGTTGACTTGTGAAATGTTCATTATCCATCATGCTAACTTGTGCTAACTTTCATTATCCAAACTTAATCACTATCTTTATAATATCTACTTGCCTTAACTTACATAGTGAGATTTCTTCTCTTTTGATTTTGATTATGATTATCCCACAAAATGCTCTTTATCCATCATACTAACTTGTGCTAACTTTCCTTATCCAAACTTAATCACTATCTTTGTAATATCTACTTTCCTTAACTTACATACATAGTGGGATTTCTTCTCTTTTAATTTTGATTATGATTATCCCACAAAATGTTGTACTCTTATTTGATGAAAGAATTCTACTTGATGAAAGAATTCTACATTTACAATGATATAGTTACAAGCACATAAAATTTTAACTTACATAGTGAAATTTCTTTCTCTTTTGATTATAGCACAAAATGTTGTACTCTTATGGGAAAAAACAATTCTACATATACAATGATACAATTACAAACACATAAATTTTAACAAAAATACTTGTACTAAACTCAAGACTAATGCAAATGAGTTCAACGTTTATTTGAAATAATGTACTTATTATATTTTAACAAAAATACTTGTACTAAATTCAAGACTAATGCAAATGAATTCAACGTTTATTTGAAATAATGTACTTATTATTTTTCTAGATTATTTATTAAATACCTAGCTCATTAATATACATTATATATATAAATATATATATAATTTTTTATGTAACTAATTACTATTTATTATATTTATTTTTAGTTACATTTAATATTAAGGAAGGTTTTCTTGTAAATTGATAATTTTTACTTAGGAAATTTAAATTAAATGGCATAAAATTATATATATATATATATATATATATATATATAATTTAAAGTAACTTTTCAATACATATAGGCTCGAAGCTATTACAATATACTTATTATGAACTTTATTTATGTTATTATGGGAATTGAACATTTCTTACAATCATCTAAACTACACCCAATTGACATACACACACACATATATATAATTAAAAAATAGCATGCTCTCATACTCTTTTACTTAGTAAAATTGGATTACAGAACATATAATTAATTTATTATTTTTCATATATATAAAATTTAAAAATAACATACTTCTAAATTCAATTTTTTTTAATTGTAATTTAATCATTCAAATTTATGTTTTTAATATTTATAAAAATATTTATAATATTATATATTTTTAGAAATAATAATAATAACAATAACAATACAAATAAAAAAATTATTATTATGATTAATACCAAATAGGTTTATGAAACTCCCACCCCTAAGTGCAATAATAATAATAATAATAATTTTTAATACCAAATAGGTTTATGAAACTCCCACCCCTAAATGCAACTATTTGAACCATTTGAACATGTAACTATTACATAATAAACTATTCTTTTGTTGTAATTTAATTATTTTAATTTATATTCTTAATATTTATAAAAATATTTATAAAACATTTATATTATTACAGATATTCTTATATACTAAACTAAATTGTACTGTACTAATTTTTTAATAAATATTTAATAAAAAAATACAATAAAAAAAAAAAAAAATCACTAAACTTCATTTTTCAAATATTTAATAAAACAAAAAAAATCACAAGATTCCCCTTAGCAAAGAAAATCATTTTATATAACATTTAATTTGTTGGATTGAGAGGTGCTTTTTATAACTAGGTAAGATGGAGATGTGTAATTCCTTTCATGTTTAATATGAAGTTGATATGTAACATTTAAAAAGAAATTAATAACAAAAAAAAAAATCAATATCTATTATAAATAAAATATTTCAATATCTATATTAAGTAAAATATTTCAATATCAACTTTATATATAATCATAAAGAGATTAAAAATAAAAATAAAAATATTTATGGTTAAAACATTTCAATGGTGGGTTCACGTTGCTTAGTACGAGGGACATGTGTAATTTCTTCTATGCTCAATATGAAGTTAACAAGTGGTGGTGTATGTGCCCATCTTCACTTTGGATCTACCATATATCAAAGCAAAGCAAATTCATCAAGATGGAAATCTTTTTTACATTAAGAAAAGATCAAAAAAATATTTACACCTTAAAAAATTTAATTCCTACTAACCATATTAACTATATAAAATTAAGATAACTTTAAACTAGTTGATTCATAACTCTATAAACCTTTGCTTAATATTTTTTTTACGAGGAGAAATATCACCACATTCACAAAGAAAAGAAAGGATCGACGGTAATATTCATGAAGGAAAATCGGTCGAGGAAGATTCGTTGAGGGATACATAGAGTCATATCGGTTGAAAGTGATCTGTTGTATGAGGGAGAGAGTGACTCTCTAAGAGTAAATTACATAAAATCGAATTTAATTGAAAATAGATTCAGCTCGTGAGAGTTGACTCTTTTATTCAATTTTTTATTTTTCATGTTTATTATTTGTGTGGTGATCCTTAATATATAAGGAAAATAACTTTTGATTGTATATATTGGTAGGCAAAAGTCTTTTGGAGGTATATTCATAATTCGTGTTATGGAATGGGTGATGAAGTTTAAATACTTTGGATCTATTTTAATGGAAGATTGGCTTCATGTTTCTAGAAAATCGATTAAGAATTTTTCCCTTATTTGGAGAGTTTTGGTGGATTCCTTCTCCTTAGTGGGAAAATAGACTTTATGGAGGAAAGGTAACAAGAGAAAAATTTGTATAGGGGAGGATTTATGGGTTGGAGATGAAGATGACTACAGGCTCTTTGATGACGTGTTCGATGACGTGTGGTTGAGCCTCTCTAATCAAGATATAGGATGATATAGGCCTAAACCTGGACATTCCTGGTAGAAGCAGATGAAAAATTGAAATTGACTTGGGTCTAGTTGGCGAGCAGGCCGAGAAATGACACTATTTTGTTGGTAAGTTATGCTCTAACCATATCAAACTTGATGAAGCAGAACAAGACACCATGGCTTTGTCCAAGAATCCTTGAACAAGGGAGTTTACTACTAAACTTGGTTATGAAGCACACCTGGATTATGATGCTTCGGATCCCCCCCCTTAGTGGTGGGATCGAGTCTCGAAGGATAGTTTTTTTTTATAGTTATCCCTAAAGAATAATCTCTTAACTTGGGAAAATTTGTTAAAACATGGGTGGAAAGGCCCCAACAAATGTGATTTGTGTAAACTAGGTTCTGAATCGGTGTTCCATCTGTTTGTTTCATGCCAATTTACCTCCAAGGTGTGGAAATTACTAACCAAGAATTTTAATTCTCAAGTTCCATGGAACTGTAATTGTATAGAATTGTTTGTTCTCGACTGGATAAAGGAACCAACAATGGATTGTTTGGGTTCCCTTCCCCACCTCTTTGTGTCTTACATTTGGTGGGCTTGTAACCTGAAAATTTTCTTGGATAAACTTATCCCTAAGGAGTTAGTGGTGGGACTTATTCATAAGAACACCATGGAATTCAAATGCAATCCCGAACGAAAGAAAGTTAGAGTGTTGATCATGCCACCTCTGGATCTCAAGACCCCATGGGGGTTTTTCGATGGTACCATTCAAGGACATCCTCCAAGATGTGGAGTTGGTGTCGTTTTGTATGAAAATTCTCACCATTATTTTTTTATCCATTACGCTCCTGGGTCAAGGTCCAATTTCAAAGAATAATTTTCAACTCTTTACTCTTTGTCATTCTTTGTCAATTATTGAGGAATCAAGCAACTCTAGGTGTTGGGGGATTCCCAAGTAGTAATTCATTGGGAAAATGGTAAGGAAAAAGTGGATATTTTATGCTTACAAAATTTTTCGTCTCAAACTCACAGGCTTATTCAAAACCTCAAGTGGAAATGTTTCTCGCATATCTATTGGGAGCTCAACCAAATAGCAGACCAGTTATCCAAGGAAACATTGGAATGTTGCATGGGATGTTTCTATGTGTAGAAGTTCGTGGACGACCAAGAACTCAAAAGCATGGAGTTTCATTTTTATTTTTTTTGGTCCTAGTCTTACTCTGTTTGAAATCTCAAATGGTTTTGTTTAGTGTATTATGATGATGGGATCAAGGAGTTTCCATATTGTATTTTGAAAAGATCCTTTGGATGTATCGTTTTAATAGTGGCGGAATTCGATGACTCTGAAGACTTATGCATATAAAATATAGTTTTATTCGTAGTTGTAATGATTCTCATGTTTTTGAAATAAGGATGGACTTACTTTCTCTATTGAGTGTCAAAAAATGACTGGTTTGTATTGACCTATAGTTTTTAGAGTTACTCTTTTGAAGGGCCATTGAGATTGTATCCATGTATATCCTCTTTTTTCCAAATAATTTTTTTTTGGTTGTATAAATTATTTGGAGACATCAAGGATAAAGGATCTATTACTAAATACTTTGATTCTTTATTCTAGGTATGAGATTCTTCTACAATAAAAGAAAATAAACATCTCAACCATAAAATAAGGGTTTAAAGGATGTTAACTTCTTCTTTAGATAGATTTAACATATTTTTTAAATGTAATATTATTGAATCATAAATTTCTTATCACAATTTTGGAAGAATATTTTTATAAAATTGAAAACAATTGTCATTATATTTCTTCTTTAAATTACTAAGAATATATTTTTAGACTTTATTGAAATTAACTAATGCTTGAATTAATCTAATCTCCCATCCTTTCAAAGTGTAGAAATTGTTTAAGATCTTATAAGCCACTGCAAAGAGAACATGAAGCTTTAGGGTTAAGAGTGGAATTGGACAATAATTTTGACATGCCTTGGTGCACTCATTAATGGGAAGAAAATCATTTTTGTTGATAGCACAAGAAAATCCAACACAAAGATAATCAAAGGAAAATGAAAAATCATCGCTGGGAAACATAGATCGAATGGTCAAATTCATGATTGTATAAGGTAATGGTGTGTTGTATTTTCACACGAAACCTCGAACACCCTATGGTATTGTGTATATAACTTATTTCAAAATACTTTTTAGGTAGCCCAAGTCAAGATTAAAAAATGATTGTGTTATTTTATAATATTAAGCGTGGTATTGTGGATATAACTTATTTCAAAATACCTTTTAGGTAGCCCAAGTCAAGATTAAAATATGATTGTGTTATTTTATAACATTAAGGGGTGGGGGTCTCCTAAACATAAATAGAATGCCCTAGATAGTTTGGTTCAAATCAAAACCCTTGATGTACTTTTAGCTTAAGAAAAAATGCTTGCAAGGGAGATAACTATTAGAAATTTGTCTTCCATCCTAAAAGGTTTGTCCTTTGTTTCTTTAGTTTCAATGATATTGTAGGTACAAGTCTAAAGGCTAGAACCAATTTTTTTTTAGAACAAAACTCTAATTTCTCTCCCTCTAGAATGTGGATAGCATTGATGTCAAAGGAGTAAGGGATGGTGTTTACAATTTGTGACATTTATGGGCCATATGTTGATATGCCACATTTGGAATTTCATATTTAATACATATTTCTAGTTATAAGTTAATAAAGGCACCAAAATCCTTGAATATCATACAACTTTTTTTTATTTAAATGTTGAGTAATTAAAGTTGACAATGTCAAATAACATTAGATTTATCTTCTCTAAAACTATTTAAAGACATTGCTACATAAATAAAAGATAAAAAACCTATTTGAAACCAATTTTTACACTTTTCATGTTTATCTAATTAAACATCTCATCATTGGGTATTAGAGCCTTTGATAAAAGCCTCATCTACAACTAAATTTAATCACTATGATTTATTGAAACATATTCCTCCACCTTGAACACTTTTGCTTTGAATTCTAGTTTATTTGGATCCCATGCCCACTTATAACCCTTTCTATTCCATCGTTGGGTTTCTTGGAAGCCTCCGCCTCCAACCGCCTCCAACCTAGACACTTTTGTTTTCAAGTCTAATTCTTTTAGCTCCCACACTCATCGAGAATCCTCTTTCATTATCACTTTGGATTTTATTTTGAGGTTTTTACTTCCACCTCAAAGACGTTCAACACTTCTACAAAAAGAACCACTCTTTTGCTTCAGATTTCATGGCCATCCTCCCTCCACCTTGTTACATCTCCAAAAGAAAATAAGATGTCTAATTCCTACCTCATGCCTCCACCCCTCACTATATCAAAGAATTCATGCACTCCCACCCCTCAGGATATCAAAGAATTTAATTAGACACACATATCTCTCTCCCTAAGTATGGCGGTCTCTCCCGGTCTCTCCCTAAGTTGCATTGCATGCCTCATGCAGGGAGAATCATTGGAATCATAGATTGACAATCTTACCACATATTTTAAAGCTTGCTCCAATGGAAGGTTTAAGGGTTTTCACTTATGAGTTACCACATATTTTAAAGCTTGCTCTAATAGAAGGTTTAAAGGTTTTCATTTATGAAATTGTGAGTACGGTTGGTGGGATATTAAAAAATTCTTTTAATTTTACTAGATATTAATAAATACTTCAAAATATTTTTATTAAAACTTCTCCCAAATATTGATAAATATCATCCAAAATCTTTTTGTTGAAACTTCTCCCATAAATTTAAACATAAACATTAAATCCAATCCAAACATACAAACCAAAATCCTTTTATTAAAACTCCTCCCCGTAAATCCAAACATACAGACTGAAAAGACGGTAAATCCAATCCAAACATACAGACTGTAGCAAGTCTTTGTACTTATTCTCAACGATTATCAATTAATGAACGAATTTGAAATATATTAAGTGTAGTAACGTACATGATGTGATAAGAATCCAGAGGATGGTCTAATCGTGGAAGTCTTGCCTGGGATCGAACCAAAGCTAAACCGCTGTTCCCTTCCCACACAGCTGGTAATATTACCGTCGTCTCTACCGTTTCAGTAGATGTTTGTATGGAGGATGTAAGGCTCCCCTGGAATCGTCCCCAGAAACTCAAAATCTAACTCATCGTCCCAATCAGGATACGAAGACAACTGCACACCAATCAAGCAAACGCACGAATGTTGTGAGCTTATAATGAATCGATCAATACATAAATTGCATTTTGAAAGACGAATCATCGCATAGAACGTGGTTACGATACCCGCCGTGTAACCAGCTTGCAGCTTCACTGCCGTGTTGAAAAAGCCATACATGTAAGCCTGCTTCGATTTAAAACCACCGCCTGCCGGGCATGGTGGAAGATAGTGTAGAGACTAGCACCCATTAGAGCCTTCCCTTTGAAGACAGCGTAGAGACTGACCACTTGATGCTTACTGAGACATAGGAAAGGGCAGGAAATTTGATACAAAATCATTCCAGATACAAGCTTGGCTTCTATTTAATGGTTGAAAGTGAATTCTCTTCACGGGTGACTATGAGACTGTTTGAGAATAAACCTAATTAAAACCTAGTGCCAGAAGCAGAGATGGTCGTATTGCCACCCAAAAGGACCCTCAAAACTTCAATATCACTAAATAAGAGTAGAGCAAGGATGACAGATACATACCCCATCATTGAAGGGCTGAGCCCTGTTGCATTCCGTGAGCCCACTCATCCATGAATTGCTAGTGTAGTGCCTTCAAGGTTCCAATACCAATCATGATGTCCATATTGAACAGCCAGAAAATTTAAAAAAAGTGGGAACATCCTCACAAGATTTCTGCTTCAACCAAACACAATGGGAACATCTTCACAAGAATTCATCTTTAACCAAACACGTGCAACTAAATTAGATCCTTATCGTGCTCACTCTATTTGACTTTGGAAGTTGAATGCCAGTTAAAGAACGATATTTCAAGTGGCGAGTAATTGGATTTGAATTGGCACGTTTAGGGCGGTTGCTAACTTGCTAGTTTTAGCCTTTGATTTCCTTTATCACTGTATTCTCTTCGCCGCATACCACGCCAAGGAATATCCAGGCGGCCTTTGGGTGTTGATAGAAGCCATCTGTCCTCACGATTCCAACTCTCAAGTCGACTATTCAAGAGAATATTGGCCGTCCGATACGGTTCCTCTTCCGCCACTTAAAGTTGAATTCCAGTTTACAAAGCGTTTGGTCAAATCGCTGTCAGAGAGACAGAAAATATAAAGAGAGAGGACATGTGAGCAGAAAATTACCAAACGGATTATCTCTGAGATATCCATATGTCATGTACTCGTAAACAAACAAGCATTTGCTCAGACCCTTCAAACAAAATCCAACGAGTCCCAACGTATTTTTGAATTCAACAAGTCCCGCCATATTTTTGTGCTGAACCCGAGACAACGTATCTATTTCGCTCTTAAATTCTGAACCACCCTTCTTAGACTCTTGCGTTGCCCTATTCACGGCCACCATCTTCCCCAATGGGCAGCATCGCTTTGTACACCTGCGAATCCATATTATCGCCATCTCCCCCAATAGGCAGCACACCTTTGTACACCTGAGAGCCATTCAGTGAATGATGAGAATGTTCAAAACAAATCTCGAGAACGTCTCTCTCAGTGGAGTCCACTATTAGCTTCAAACTTAACCCCTGTTTAAGTGTAACTGTTGATATTGCACTGACAACACTGGAAGAAAGAAGAACGTAAATGTGGAATGAAATCTTTAACATAGTTACGAGAAAAAGATTAAGAATTAAATTTTAGTAACTATTTTGGCTGTCATTATAAATCCTAAACAGTCAGCTGGTTTAAATTAGGCTGGTTGTCATTATAAACTTTAGGCTAGTGTCAATAGCCCTCAAGTCAGCATTTATTAGAAAACTTATGATTTAATAAGAAGACATCCTAGAAAGTCTCCACTCAAAGGGCACCTATTCCTCTAGTCCTATCACAAAGGACCAAAGTCTCACCAAAAATTTGAACCCAAGTAAAAAGAGTGCAAGCAAAAATTCCCCACCCTAATCAAACCCCAGGTAGTAGAGCAGTTAGTCAATATGGGGTTTAATTCTTATCTGTTTCAAATCTTGTAAGCATCTTTGTAACCACTGAGTACTCCTTAGATCCATCTATTCATGGAAAAAAGAAATGAATATTTATTGATAGTTTCTATTATATGCTTATAATATGGACTAACTTTCCAAATATATATTATTGTGAGGAATACCTGGGTTTAATTGGATTGCAGATAAAATATCTATTATGATGGGGAACACTTGGGGTTTGGGTTATTGCATGGTCACTAACAAAGTCAACCATACACAAAATATCATTTCTATTTTGATTTCTTATATATTTTAAGTAATTTTGTTATAAATTTTATTGGTTTGGAAAAGTAAAAGTAAAGTGTTAGATTTCATAAACAAAGAATAGAAATTTTTTAATTAAAAAAGTAATTTTCATATTTTAAATATTTTTTTTCTTTTCATAATTATTTTAAAATAAAATAAAATTTTCATTCATATTTTCCTAACACTAAGTGAAATTTATTTTTTTTCTTTTCATAATTATTTTAAAATAAAATAAAATTTTCATTCATATTATCCTAACACTAAGTGAATTTACTTCTATTGATTGTCTTAGTGAAAATATTATATTGTCTTGAACTTTATTTTTTTTCTTTTCATAATTATTTTAAAATAAAATAAAATTTTCATTCATATTATCCTAACACTAAGTGAACTTACTTCTATTGATTGTCTTAGTGAAAATATTACATTATCTTGGTTTTCTGAAAATATTATATTATCTTGGTTTTATTTTTAGAAAAGTTATTTTATTGTCAATTGGATTATGCACTTGTGAAAGTTTTCCCAATAAATAACAGGAAAGATTAGTATCATCACAATACTCATTCTAATTTTTTCCCATCTTTTAAATTTTTAATAATTTTTTTGATATTAATATTTTTTCTATAAATTTATTTTAAATTTATATTACATCTTTTAAATTTTTAATAAATTTTTTGATATCAATATTTTTTCTATGAATTTATTTTAAATTTATATTAATTAAAAAAAATTTAATCTAAAACTTAAAACAATTTTAAACTAAATAGTATAAAAAAAGACAGTATGTGAATAGTAGCTTGTGTGAACTCATGCAAATAGATAAGTGTCGTCCAGAATGAAGTTGCATGGTAGTCCAGAGTGGCCTTCAGATAGTCCGAAGTCAATTTAGGCCCCAAAAGGATATCATTTCATTGAAACTGGCCTTTACTGCAGCTTGTAATTCAGTGGTTAACTTGGGTTTAAATTTAGATTGATAAAATGCGTTGCATTATAAAGTGAGTGCATTTCAATAAACTAATTTCATCTGTAACATCACTTCAATAAACAGTGAAATGGCAACCATGAAATAATTTCATAAATAGTATTAATTACAAAAAAATACTCTGGTAATAACTCAAGGGAAACGAACATAGGTTTTAATATTGCATATTGAATCCCTCCAAGACATATAAAGAATTTGATTCGCCACTTTCATATATGAAAAGAAGAGGCCGCGGCCATTCTTTCCAAAATTAAATTATACATTCACCATTACTATTTTTTTTTTATAGTATATTAAATCTGTACAGATGAAAATTACAGTCAGTGATTACCTATTTGTCTATTTTCCAGTAGGGAATCGCTATTATATGAAAATTAAAAATTAAAACATCCGACCTTAGTGTGGGGATGAAAAAAGCAAGCATAATAATGTACACAATTTTAGTACAGTCGTCATCCTCAGTCATGATCATGAACGGTAATAGGAGCAGGGGAGCGTGGACACTCGGGCAGACCGTTGGGATATCGAGATACATCCTGGCAATAATCATAAATCATATAGTTGTTCCTCACGAAGTTAAGGGTTTGTTTCTGATCTTATCGCTCACAGTTACAGTCGCTAATAAGAATGAAGGAGATCACAGTGCACCAAGCTGCTCATTTAGACGGAATAAAATTGTAGATTTAAATAGGCCGAAGCGTTGCGCACTCCTTTGCTTGTATGTCACTTCACAATAATACCCGCAGCACATGCTGATTATCTTAACAATCTCAACAAAGGAATAACTGTAAGTTTCACACCGGAAAAGTGAAAGAACCCATATACATTTTTAGGAAAAAAAAACAATCAATAGCGTACACAGTATACAGAGATTTACTCTTAACCGGGAAAACCAGAAAACCTTAAATTCACACTTTTTTTTTTCTTGAAATTATGTTAATTTACCACCTTTTCTTCTTGAAATTATATTAACTTTACCATTGCAATAGAATATATAGGATAGGGTTTCATGGCATCCTAAACCCTAATTCATTTACCCATATTAGATTCTAGTTCCTTTACCATGCAAACACACATATGTAAGGACATGTATAACTTGTAGATGTAAACACACATATGTAAGGACATGCATAACTTGTAAAAAACTATGCAAACAGATATAAGAACATACAAAGAATATAGCCATGCAAAGAACATAGTCATGCATCATACAAAGAATATAACCATGCACCATGCAAAGAACATAGCCATGTATCATGCAAAGAATATGAATATAGCCATAGGTCATCCAATGACATGCAACACATTCTCAATATTCTCTTACTTGTTGTTTCCTTTGTTTCCAACATTCTCTCACTTGTTTCATTTGCAAACAAGAAGATGAGATTAAGATGAGATAATTTATCAGTACTAACAAACTTTGTTAATGAGTATGTAACATTCTTCAAAGCGTTAACTTTCACCAAGAACACCTTGTCTTCAACCATGTCTCTTGCCCTTCGTTTTATCACAAACTAACCTTATTGTTGAACACATGAACACAATCTGTGTAACCATACAACTTCCTTACTTGCATAAGTGGTTGCCGTGTATTCAAATTTAATAAGTGAGAGTGCAACTACAATTTTTCTCTTGCTCATCCAACTAATTGCTCCTCCAAATAGGTTAAAGAAATAACCACTTATGGATCTTATGTGATCCAGATCTCCAGCCCAATTTGCATCAACAAAGCCATGTATGTCCAACACTTTGTTTACTCCAGGCCTTCCTTGGTAAAATTCCATAATTTGTAGTGCCACACAAATACCTGAAAACCCTTTTTACAGATGTCCAATGCTCCTTCCTTGGTTTTGACATATACTTGCTCAAACATCCCTTTGTCTCTTGCTCATCCAACTGATTTCTCCTCCAAATAAGTTAAACACAATTAACCACTTGTAAATATTCTGTGATCCAGATATCTAGCCTAGTCTGCATCAACAAAGCCATGTATTCCCAACTCTCTGTATGCTCTAGGTCTTCCTTGGTTGCATATTTCCTTGGTTGCATATTCCATAATCTGTACTGCCACTCAAATACCTGAAAACCCTTTTTACAGTTGTCAAATGCTCCTTCCAAAGTTTTGACATATACCTGCTCAAAACTCCTACTGCATGTGCAATGTTTGGTCTAGTACATACCATTGCATACATCAAACTACCAACAACACTAGCATAAGAAACATGGGATATGCCATCTTCCTCTTCCTGTGTCTTAGGACTTTGATCTTCATATAATTTTACACCTACAAGAATAGGTACTTTCACTGGTTTGGAATCCTACATATTAAACCTCTGCAATAATGTCTCCACATATTTCCTCTAACTCAACTAGAGTTTCCTGTTTGCCCGATCTCTCTTAATTTACGTGCCCAAAATAAAATTTGCAGCACCAAGATATTTCATATCAAATTCAGAAAACAATTGAGTTTTAACATCCTTGATGATCTCCTTGTTATTCCCAATCAACAACATATCATCAACATACAAGACCACATAAATAAAATGATTACCAACTAGCTTGAAATGCACACAGTGATCAACTTTGCTTTTTGAGAAAACAACTCCCACTATATAAGTATCAAATTTTTTTGATACCACATCCTTGAGATTGTTTCAATCCATATATGGACCTTTTCATCTTGCATACCTACACTTTCTTTCCATTCACTGAAAAACGTTATGGTTGTTTCATGTAGATTTCTTTTTCAAGATCTCCATGTAGAAATGTTGTCTCCGCATCTGTAGGAATCTTAATTAATTAAACCCTAAAAATTTCGTATAATTAAACATAAATTTCTTTCAATGGGTAATATTTCATTAATCATCGTAAAAGCATGTAATTTTCAGCAAGAAAAAAAATAAAGTTAACCACAGCATGAAATAGATTACATATTCATCCACCTAACTTAGCAATTTCATAAATAAATTACCTGGTTCTGATGCTAAATCCCGCTGCTCCGTTGGTCCAATGTTGAAGTTGAAACTGTGTCAAACACTGCCCAAAACCGCGTTTTCCTCCTTGCCAGCTAGGAGCAGCCTGTTTGGCTCCCTAGCTCTAGGATACCTTAAGGATATCCTAGCCCCCGTGCCCAAAACCCCCAACAACCCGGTGCCCCCTGCTAGCTGATTCACCAAAAAAAATCTCCACACAAAAGATCTCCACAAAAAAATCTCCCACAAAAATATATCCCCCTCAAAATGCTTCCTCCTCCCCAAAGAATAATCCTCCCCCGTAAGACTCTTCCCTGTCATATTCCCCCTTCACCGACTCTCCACCCTTCATTAATTTCCTTATCCTTTTATTTATTATCTTATCCCCTTATATTTATTATATTATCCCTATATTTAATATCTTATCCCCATATTTAATGTTTCTTTCCCCCCGTATACGTAAATCTTTAATACATTAAATTATTAACCCCCTTTAATTTTTTACTCAATTAATTAATGAGTCAATTAATAATTAATTAATCATTGAGATATGGACAAATAATTAATAATCATTAATTAGTTAATTATTATTTAAGAAATAATTATTGTTTAACTAACATATTAGGACAGTCAGATTATCAAATTAATTATAATTAATCATCCCTATGCATCTATTTAAGCAGGGTTGTTACAGCATCCATGTACTCTACTTCAAAGTAAAAAATAACAGCAATAGAAAAAAGAAATATAATAGAAGTTAATTTAGCAACAGGAGAAAAAATTTCATCAAAATGAATTCCCTTTACTTGGGAATATCATTTTTCCACTAGGCGATGTACTTCTCCACTTTACCTTCTGCACTCAACTTCATGGAAAATTTTAAGGCCAAAATTTTTCATGGGTATAAGAATGCAAATCCAAAATCCAAAGTGATGTAGCCAAAGCATGAGATTTATTCACAAGATCAAATAAACCATGAAAACACAAGAGAATGGAAAAATAACTCTCTTTTATTCCTTCTCCATCCCGACGATTACAATCAAAGTTCAACCCCTTACAACCACTATCTGAGATTTTCGAAAACAACTAATTTTAGAAAAACAACTAAATTTAGAAAATTCTCGCATGACTCTAAAACTGACCACTAACTAAGAGCTAACTAGCATGACACTCTTTTTCAACTCACTTTTCTGATTAAGCTCATAAACTAAGAGATATCTGATAATTGAAAAATTAAAAATTCATGTAAAAACACTAAAACACCAATTTGAGGCCTTATATGAAGGAATTTGGCCTTGAAAAAAGTGTTGAAATGATATCCAATCAAAAAGATCCTATCGAAATGGAAATGAACTCTTTAAGACACAACCCCTTGTAAAATGTCATTCCAAACGGATAACCGAGTCAAAAGTTATGACCCTTGGAAAATCCCCGAAAAAACCCTCCATCATTCTCCTATGGTTGAAAAGAATGCAACTCATGCAAGTTACTGTATTCAAAATGTTGCCATTTAATGGGATCTAGGTTCAGTAAGTCACCCTCTGTAATCCACGTTCTCTATTGGTACTACACCTTCCCACTGGACCAAATATCGATGGTATTGGCCTTGTGGAATATGAAGGGTCTTCTTATCTAAAATATGTGCAATCTTGAGTGTGTAAGGTTCCCCTGGAATCGTCTCCAGAAACTTGAAATCTAACTCATCATGTCGATCAGGATATATGTCACTATTAGACAACTGCACACCAATCAAGAAAACGCACGAATATTGTGAGCTTATAATGAATCGATCGATACATAAGTTGCATTTTGAAAAACAAATCTAAGTAAAGAAATCAATTATTACATAGAAAGTTGTTACGATACCCGCCGTGTAACCCGCTTTCAGCTTCAGTGCCGCATTAAAAATCCATATATGTAAGCCTTCTTCAATTTAAAACCATCGCCTGCAACAAAAAGCAAAGGGAGTTTTTGTATTTTATTGTGTGCAGAACCACACGAATTCACATTCAAATAGGATTAGGGGAGAATAATGTAGTGCATGGAGGAGAAGAGAAGAAGAAGATCATGACCAAAATATGTATCAATCTTCAACGTCATAGATTTTCGATCTTGGGAGATATTCTAATGGTCTGCGCTCCACAAATTTGAAAATCCCTCATCAAAAGTCGTTGTGTTGAAATAGCTTGTCACTGAGTGAGAAGACGATGGAGGTTGCAGACTTTGATCAATTGAGACTAGCATTACCACAATAGCAGCTTTGTTTGTGAGTAACAGAGCGACAACGAGCACTAATTTATAGAAGCTGAAACTAGCTACCATTGCACTGTAATGGCCTCCAAATGCCTTTAAGTAATCCCATAAGATTTACGTAAGCAAAATCATACAGAACAAATATTGCACTTAGAAAATAACACTCCTCATAACTTCCATGTGATTCCACACTTTGTTCGACCATGAACTTATTGATGGAAATCAATTATGAATCTGGCCCGACAACACTATTGCTTGGAACTGTTTATACAATTTAAATTGCATAAAGCTGAATTTGATGGATTGAATTGGATCTCAAGTCGGTGTGCATAGATTTTAAATCTATACATTTCTTATCCATCACAACGATTTAAAATCTATGCATATCTTATCCCTCATAGGTACAATCGCTAATAAGAATGAGGGAGATCACAGGGGACCAAGCTGCACATTTAGACGGAATATAATTGTATATTTAAATAGGTCGAAGCGACGTGCACTCCTTTGCTTGTATGTCACTTCACAATAATACCTGCAACACATGTTCATTATCTTAACGATCTCAACAAAGGAATCAACTGTAAGTTTCAAACCGGAAAAGTGAAAGAACCCATATACATTTTTAGGAAAAAAAAACAATCAATAGCATACACAGTATACAAAGATTTACTCTTAACCGGGAAAACCAGAAAACCTTAGATTACACCTCTTTTTTTCTTGAAATTATATTAACTTTACCATTGCAATAGAATATATAGGGGTTTCTTGGCATCCTAAACCCTAATTCATTTAATTGTATTAGGTTCTATTTCATTTACCATGCAAACACAGAGATGTAAGGACATGCATAACTTGTAAAAAACCATGCAAGCACATGTAAGAACATGCAAAGAATATAGCCATGCACCATGCAAAGAAAATAGTCATGCATCATGCATGGAATATGAATATAGCCACAGGTCATCCAATGACATGCAACACATTCCCAACATTCTCCCACTTGTTTTTTCCTGTGTTCCCAACATTCTCCCACTTGTTGTTTCATTTGAAAACAAGCAGATGAGATTTACAAGATTAACAATTCAGGGTAGATAATTTATCAATACTAACAAACTTTGTTAATGAGTATGCAACATTCTTCAAAGTGTTAACCTTCACCAACAACACCTTCTTGTATTCAACCATGTCTCTTGCAAAGTGGTATTGAACATCACTATGCTTCGTTTTAGAATGACAAGAAGGATTCTTTGCCAGAAACATTGCACTGTAATTGTCACAATCTAACCTTATCGTTGAACACATGAACACAATCTCTATAACCATACAACTTCCTTACTTGCATAAGTGGTTGTCATGTATTCAAATTTAATAAGTGAGAGTGCAACTACAATTTATCTCTTGCTCATCCAACTAATTGCTCCTCCAAATACGTTAAAGACATAACCACTTGTGGATCTTATGTGATCGAGATCTAGGTCTTCCTTGGTAACAAATTCCATAATTTGTAGTGCCACACAAATACCTGAAAAACCCTTTTTGGGAATGGAAAAATAACTCTCTTTTATTCCTTCTCCATCCTAACTATTACAATGCAAGTTCAACCCCTTATAACTACTATCTGGGATTTTCGAAAACAACTAATTTTAGAAAAACAACTATTTTTTAGAAAAGCAGCTAAATTTAGAAAATTCTCGCATGACTCTAAAATTGACCACTTACTAAAACCTATTTAGAACGACACTATTTTTCAACCCTCTTTTCTGATTAACCTCATAATCTAAGAGATAACTGATAATTGAAAAATTAAAAATTCTCGTAAAAACACTAAAACCCCAATTTGAGGCCTTATATGAAGGAATTTGGCCCTAAAAAAAGTGTTGAAATGATATCCAATCAGAAAGATCCTACCAAAATGACAATGACATATTCAATACACAACTCCTCGTAAAATGTCAGCCCAAATGGATAACCAAGTCAAAAGTTATGACCCTTGGAAAATCCCCAAAAAATCCTTGCATCGTTCTCCTCTGGTTGAAAAGAATGCAACTCCTGCAAGTTATTGTATTCAAAACGTTTCCATTTAATGGGATCTAGGTTCAGTAGGTCACCCTCTGTAATCCACGTACTCTTTGTTGATGCTACCCCTTCTCACTGGACCAGATATGGGTGGTATTGGACTTGCAGAATATGAAGGGTCTTCTTATCTAAAATATGTGCAATATTTTCCTTTTTCTTGCTTGGAATGGCCTGCTGCCAATCCACCTCTACCTCACTGTCATCACCAAGATTGTCCCCATGGAAGATATGCAAATTATAAATGTTAAACACAGGGGAGATATCGAGGTCAGTTGGTAAATTGACCTTATAAGCATTGTCATTGATTTTCTTGAGAATCTTACACGAACCAATTTTCTTATAATTCAATTTGTGGTAGGTTCCTTGAGGAAACCGCTCCTTCTGTAAATAAGCCATCACCAAATCACCTTCATTGAATACCTGGTATCTTCGGTGAGCATCTTTGATAATTTTGTTTTGTTCATTACTGGCCTGCAATTTTTGTCTCACCTGTTGCTGCAACCGTTGAATGTGTTGTGCAAATGCTTCCCCATCATAATTGATCATATCCCCAAGTGGTAGCTGCACCAAATCTAGGACACCCATAGGTTTTCTACCGTAAACAACCTGAAATGGAGATTTACCTATATATCTATTCACTGAACTATTGTAGGAAAATTCTACTTGAGGTAAAGCCAAATCCCACTACTTGGGATTCTCTCCAACAATACTCCATAATAGGTTTACCAAACTTGGATTTACCACCATGGTTTTCCCATCTATAAGGGGGTGATAGGCACTATTGAACTGTAATTTAGTCCCCAATGTCTTCCATAAAGTCCTCCAAAAATGACCCAAGAACAGAGTATCTCTATCAAAGGTAATAGTTTTTGGAACCCCATGCAATCTAACTACTTTCGAAAAAAACAATTATGCCACCTGCGATGCATCGCTAGTTTTCTTGCAAGAAATGAAATGAGCCATTTTAGAGAACCTATCAACAACCACAAAAATAGAATCATTACCTCACTGTGTGTTTGGGAGCCCCAACACAAAATCCATGCTCAGATCTATCCATGGACCTGTGGACACTGGTAGTGGCATATACAACCCTATGTTTTGTGAGTGTCCTTTAGACATTTGACAAATCTGACATCGTGCCACATTCTTGGTTATATCTTTTTTCATCCTCGGCCAGTAATACTTATCTTCTATTAAGGCTAGCATCTTATTATATCCAAAATGTCCTGCCAACCCACTATTGTGAAGGTATCTAATAATATTTTCCCTCATTGAAGCAATTGGGATGCATAATTGTTTTCCTTTGAAGAGGTAACCATTTTACATAAAATATTCACCTTGATTAAGATCCATGTTCCAACGACTTGATTCTTCAATTGTAAAGCAATCTCTCGAAAATCATTATCATATGCATAGAGATCATTTAATGCAGCAAACCCAATTACTTTATTTTCCATGGTTGTCAAAAGAACAGTGCACCGACTCAAAGCATCTACAACTTGATTATGGCATCCTGATTTGTGCTTCAAAACAAAGGTGTAGCCTTGTAAGAAAGAGACCCATTTTTCATGTCTATTGTTCAATTTATTTTGGGTGTTCACATATTTTAATGCAATATGATCAGTAAATAACACAAACTCCTTCGACACTAGATAATGCCTCCAATGTCACAATTCTTGCACAATTGCATAAAATTCTACATCATATGCGGAGTAGTTATTTCTTACCTCATTCGATTTTTCACTAAAGAATGCAATTGGTCTACCTTCTTGGCTAAGTACAACTCCAATACCTACATGTGAAGCATCACAGTCTACCTCAAAAACTTTATCAAAATTCGGTAAGGCTAATATGGGTGCCTCAATTACCTTCTTCTTCAGAAACTTAAAACTTTCCTCAGCTTCCTTGGTCCACATGAATGTCTTGCCTCTGGTGCAATCTATTATGGGTGCTACAATACTACTAAAATTTCAAATAAATTTTCTATAAAAGGTGGCCAACCCATGAAAACTTCTTACCTCCATGATGCTCGTGGGACTAGGACACTCCAAAATTTCTCTGACCTTCACTGAATCCATATTGACTCCATCTTTTGAGATGACAAAACCTAGGAATAAGAAACTTTCTTGCAGGAAACTACATTTCTTCAGGTTTGCATAAAGTTGATGTTTTCTCATTGCATCCAATATAATTTTTAAATGTTGCAAGTGATCTTCTTTTTTGTTACTCAAAACTAGGATGTGATCAAAACACACAAAAACAAACTTACCAATATAAGGTCGAAGCACAATATTCACCAGCCGCATGAAAGTATTAGGAGCATTGGACAACCCAAATGGCATTACCATCCATTCATATAATCCATCCCTGGTATTGAAGGTAGTTTTTCATTCATCCCCTTCACGAATTTGGATCTGGTGGTATCCACTTCGCAAACTAATCTTACTAAAATGTTTAGCTCCAGCTAGCACATCCATCATGTCGTCCAACCGCGGTATATGAAACCTATATTTGATGGTAATTTTATTGATTTATTTGTTATCTGTGCACATCCTCCATGTATTATCCTTTTTTGGAGTCAACAATGTCAGTACATCACATGGACTCATGCTTTCTCTTACCAAACCTTTCTTTATGAGTTCCGTCACTTGTCGATTAAGCTCTGCATGTTGTGCAGGAGTCATCCTATAGGATGCCTGATTAGGTAAAGATGATCCCAGGATCAAATCAATGTAATGTTGAATATCCCTCTTTGGTGGAAGACCACCAGGAAGTTCATTAGGGATAACATCAACATATTCTTTTAGTAACTTGGCCACTTCAGTAGGAATTGGTATGTCTTCCACGGTTCCTTTTTGCATAATTAAAGAATAGTAGAATCCGGTTTCCTTTGTTTCCTTAACAAACTCTCTTTATGACAACATATTCTCATTGTTTCCATCATCCTTAAGGGGCAATAAGACGACTTTTGATCCATCCTTCCAAAAGGTGCAGGTATTCTTTCCTCCATCATGCATGAATTTTTTGTCATATTACCAAGGCCTCCCCAATAACAGATGGCATGCATCCATCGGAATGACATCACACCATACTTCATCTTTATAAGTCTTACCCATGGAATACTTGATCAAACATCTTTTATTAATGGTGGCTTCATTCCCCTTTTTGAACCATGCAATTTGGTAAGGATGGAGATGTGTTTCACAGTGTAATTTCAACTTATCTACCATCTCTTTGGAAACCATATTCTCACAATTGCCACTATCAATAAAAACTTGACATACCTTTCCCCTCGAAGTGCATCTGGTTCGAAAAATATTTGTTCGAAGCAAATAATATTAATTGTTCTTCTTCATGTTCTATATGTTGATGTACATTTCAATGGTCTGTCTCCTCATCATACACCTATGTCTGTATTATTCTATGACTAGCCAACATTCTTGTTAGATCTGCTACTTTCCTTTGGAGGTTTTGCATGTCTCTGTGCATCTGATAAAGACCTTCTCTTCCTCTTCCTCTCCCAGCCATCTTCTCTCTATGATACCAAATGATGTAGCCAAAGCCTAATATTTATTCACAAGATCAAATAAACCATGAAAACACAAGAGAATGGAAAAAAACTCTCTTTTATTCCTTCTCCACCCTAACTATTACAGTCGAAGTTCAACCCCTTATAATTACTATCTAGGATTTTCGAAAACAACTAATTTAGAAAAACAACTATTTTTTAGAAAAACAACGAAATTTAGAAAATTCTTGCATGAATATAAAATTGACCACTAACTAAGAGATAACTAGCATGACACTATTTTTCAACCCACTTTTCTGATTAATCTCATAAACTAAGAGATAACTGATAGTTGAAAAATTAAAAATTCCCGTAAAAACACTAAAACCCCAATTTGAAGCCTTATATGAAGGAATTTGGCCCTGAAAAAGTGTCGAAGTGATGTCCAAATAGATAGATCCTATCGAAATGGCAGTGAACTCTTTGAGACATAACTCCCCGTAAAATTCATCCCAAAAAGATAATCGTTTCAAAAGTTATGACCCTCGGAATATCCCCTAAAAATCCTTGCATCATTCTCCTTTGGTTGAAAAGAACGCAACTCTTGCAAGTTACTGTCTTCAAATTGTTGCCATTTAATGGGATCTAGGTTCAGTAAGTCACCCTCTCTAATCAATGTACTCTTTGTTGGTTCTATACCTTCCCACTGGACCAGATATCGATTGTATTGGCCTTGTTGAGTATGAAGGGTCTTCTTATCTAAAATATGTGCAATATTTTCCTTTTTCTTCCTTGGAATGGTCGGTTGCCAATCAACCTCTGCCTCACTGTCATCACCCAGATCATCCCCATGGAAGATATACAAATAAGAAATGTTACACACATGGGATATATCGAGGTCAGCTGGTAAATCGACCTTATGAGCATTGTCATTGATTTTCTTGAGAATCTTGCACGAACCAATTTTCTTATACTTCAATTTGTGGTAGGTTCCTCGAGGAAATTGCTCCTTTTGTAAATAAACCATCACTAAATCACCTTCATTGAATACCTGGTATCATCAGTGAGCATCCTTTATAATTTTGTTTTATTCATTACTGGCCTACATTTTTTTTCTCACCTGTTGCTGCAATTGTTGAATGTGTTCTGCAAATGCTTCCCCATCATCATTGGTCCTATCCCCAAGTGGTAGCTTCATAAAATCTAGGACACGCATAGGGTTTCTACAGTAAACAACCTAAAATGGAGATTTACATGTAGATCTATTCACTGAAATATTGTAGGCAAATTCCGCTTGAGATAAAGCCAAATCCCACTGCTTGGGCTTCTCTCCAACAATGCTCTGTAACAGGTTTCCCAAACACTGATTTACCACCTCTATTTTCCTATCTATTTGGGGGTGATATGAACTATTGAACTATAAATTATCCCCCATTTTCTTCCATAAAGTCCTCCAAAAATGACCCAAGAACCGAGTATCTCTATCAGAGGTAATAGTTTTTGGAACCCCATGCAATCTAACAACTTTTGAAAAAAACAATTCTTCCACCCGGGATGCATCACCAGTTTTCTTTCAAGCAACGAAATGATTCATTTTAGAGAACCTATCAACAACCAAAAATATAGAGTCATTATCTCATTGTGTTTTTGGGATCCCCAACACAAAATCCATGCCCATATATTTCCATGGATTTGTGGGCAATGGTAGTGGCATATACAACCCTATGTTATGTGAGTGTCCTTTAGACATTTGACAAATCCAACATCGTGCCACATACCTGGTTATATATTTTTTCATCTTCGGCCAATAATACTTATCTTTGATTAAGGCTAGCATTGTTGATTAAGGTTGGTTGTCATTGATGTCAACCCTTGAAGAAAGACCTGTAGCACAAAGGTTTGGGTAATGGACCCAATAGTGTTTGATGTAAATATGAATCATTATTGTTTTTTCATGGTTGATAGGAAGTAAATATGGATGAACTCCAAAGTGGTCCCCTCATGGTGAAAGCCCTCACGGGAAGACGCTTTGTGGAGTAGAGAACCCATGCTTAATTGTGGAATAATGAGATGAAGGAAAGTGAATTTGTTAGGGAAAATATCCTAAATGGATAGTTCTTGTCATGTCATTTCCAGTGGTATGTGGAATGTCACATAATTCCTCACGGTTAGAGAGTTATGGCCATGAGAAGTTGGAGACCCCAGGTTTGGGTAACGGACCCAAGTTTGTTTGATGGGTAACGGTATGAGTTATGATATATTTTTAGATAATACTATTCTATATGTATATTACATGCCATTCCATTTCTGGTGGTATTTAGAACATCACATAACTCCTCATGGTTTGAGAGTTATGGCCTTACGAAGTTGGAGGACCCTCATATGTCATCTAGAAGCCCCAAAAGGTCAAAGTAATCAAAGTGGTTTAAGAGATTTTAAAAGGTAAATAATAAAGTGAA
>ML782243.1:494310-506152 GCA_009831015.1 Picea engelmannii
AAATAGGATTAGGGGAGAATAATGGAGTGCATGGAGGAGTAGAGTAGAAGAAGATAATGACCAGAATATGTATCAATCTTCAGCGTCACTGATTTTCGATCTTGGGAGATATTCTGATGGTCTGCGCTCCACAAATTGGAAAATCCTTCATCAAAAGCCGTTGTGTTGAAATAGCTTGTCACTGAGTGAGAAGGCGATGGAGGTTGCAGACTTTGATCAGCTGAGACTAACATTACCACAACAGCAGCCCCTTTTGTGATTAACAGAGCGACGACGAGCACTAATTTATAGAAGCTGAAACTGCAATGGCCTCCAATGCCTTTAAGTAATCCCATAAGCGAACTCGTACAGAACATATATTGCACTTAGAAAATGGCGCTCCTCATAACTTCCATGTGATTCCAGACTCTGTTCGACCATGAACTTATTGATGGAAATCAATTCTGAATCTGGCCCGACAGCACTATCGCTTGGAACTTTTTATACAATTTAAATTGCATAAAGCTGAATTTGATGACTTGAATTGGCTGTCAAGTGGCTGTGCATAGATTTTAAATCTATACATTTCTTATCCATCACAGTCACATCGATTTAAAACCTATGCATATCTTATCCCTCACAGTTACAGTCGCTAATAAGAATGAAGGAGATCACAGGGCACCAAGCTGCACATTTAGACGGAATAAAATTGTAGATTTAAATAGACCGAAGCGATGCGCACTCCTTTGCTTGTATGTCACTTCCCAATAATACCCGCAGCACATGCTGATTATCTTAACGATCTCAACAAAGGAATCGACTGTAAGTTTCACACCGGAAAAGTGAAAGAACCCATATACAATTTTAGGAAAAGAAACTTCACAATAATACCCGCAGCACATGCTGATTATCTTAACGATCTCAACAAAGGAATCAACTGTAAGTTTCACACCAGAAAAGTGAAAGAACCCATATACATTTTTAGGAAAAAAACACAATCAATAGCATACACAGTATACAGAGATTTACTCTTAACCGGAAAAACCAGAAAACCTTAGATTCACACCTTTTTTTCTTGAAATTATATTAATTTACCACCTTTTTTTCTTGAAATTATATTAACTTTACCATTGCAATAGAATATATAGGATAGGGGTTTCATGGCATCCTAAACCCTAATTCATTTACCAGTATTAGATTCTAGTTCCTTTACCATGCAAACACATAGATGTAAGGACATGCATAACTTGTAAAAAACTATGCAAGCACATGTAAGAACATGCAAAGAATATAGCCATGCAAAGAACATAGTCATGCATCATGCAAAGAATATAACCATGCACCATGCAAAGAACATAGCCATGCATCATGCAAAGAATATGAATATAGTCATAGGTCTTCCAATGACATGCAACACATTCCTAATATTCTTCCACTTGTTGTTTCCTTTGTTTTCAACATTCTCCCACTTGTTTCATTTGCAAACAAGGAGATGAGATTAACAATTCAGGGTAGATAATTTATCAGTACTAACAAACTTTGTTAATGAGCATGTAACATTCTTCAAAGTGTTAACCTTCACCAAGAACACCTTGTCTTCAACCATGTCTCTTGCCCTTTGTTTTATCACAATTTAACCTTATTCATACAACTTCCTTACTTGCATAAGTGGTTGTGGTGTATTCAAATTTAATAAGTGAGAGTGCAACTACAATTTTTCTCTTGCTCATCCAACTAATTGCTCCTCCAAATAGGTTAAAGAAATAACCACTTGTGGATCTTATGTGATCCAGATCTCCAACCCAATTTGCATCAACAAAGCCATGTATGTCCAACACTTTGTTTACTCCAGGTCTTCCTTGGTAAAATTCCATAATTTGTAGTGCCACACAAATACCTGAAAACCCTTTTTACAGATGTCCAATGCTCCTTCCTTGGTTTTGACATATACTTGCTCAAACATCCCTTTGTCTCTTGCTCATCCAACTGATTTCTCCTCCAAATAAGTTAAACACAATTAACCACTTGTAAATATTATGTGATCCAGATATCCAGCCTAGTCTGCATCAACAGAGCCATGTATATCCAACTCTCTGTATGCTCTAGGTCTTCCTTGGTTGCATATTCCATAATATGTACTGCCACTCAAATACCTGAAAACCCTTTTTACAGTTGTCAAATGCTCCTTCCATGGTTTTGACATATATCTGCTCAAAACTCCTACTCCATGTGCAATGTTTGGTCTAATATATACCATTGCATACATCAAACTACCAACAACACTAGCATAAGAAACATGGGATATGTCCTCTTCCTCTTCCTGTGTCTTAGGACATTGATCTTCTTATTAATTTACACCTACAAGAATAGGTACTTTCACTGGTTTAGAATCCTGCATATTAAACCTCTACAATAATATCTCCACATATTTCCTCTGATTCAACTAGAGTTTCCTGTTTGCCTGATCTCTCTTAATTTACATTCCCAAAATGAAATTTGCAGCACCAAGATATTTCATATCAAATTCAAAAAACAATTGATTTTTAACATCCTTGATGATCTCCTTGTTATTCCCAATCAACAACATATCATCAACATACAAGACCACATAAATAAAATGATTACCAACTAACTTGAAATGCACACAGTGATCAACTTTCCTTTTTGAGAAAACAACTCCCACTATATAAGTATCAAATTTTTTTGATACCACATCCTTGGAGATTGTTTCAATCCATATATGGACCTTTTCATCTTGCATACCTACACTTTCTTTTCATTCACTGAAAAACGTTATGGTTGTTTCATGTAGATTTTTATTTCAAGATCTCCATGTAGAAATGTTGTCTTTGCATCCATGTACTCTACTTCAAAGTAAAAAACAACAGCAATAGAAAAAGAAATATAATAGAAGTTAATTTAGCAACAGGAGAAAAAATTTCATCAAAATGATATCCCTTTACTTGGGAATATCATTTTTCCACTAGGCGATGTACTTCTCCACTTTACCTTCTGCACTCAACTTTATGGAAAATTTTAAGGGCAAAATTTTTCCCATGAATGAAATTAAGGGGTTCCAAATTTTGAGTGGGCGATTTTTTTTTTTTATGTTTCCCACATTTATTTACAAGGAAAAGGAAACAAAAATAATCGGCCTTGAAATCAGAGCTGCAACCTTCCATTCTCCCCGATTCATGGAGTTGCAACCTTCCATTTTCCCCGATTTCCATGAATGAGGATTTCTGGTAGTGATTTTACCCTCCCCATTTGGTATAAATCAGACTTATTGCATTCATTCACCCCAATTTAATTTCGTATAAATCTGACTACTTGCATTCATTCACCCCAATTTCATGGTATCGTATGGGTATAAGAATGCAAATCCAAAATCCAAAGTGATGTAGCCAAAGCCTGAGATTTATTCACAAGATCAAATAAACCATGAAAACACGGGAGAATGGAAAAATAACTCTCTTTTATTCCTTCTCCATCCTAACTATTACAATCAAAGTTCAACCCCTTACAACCACTATTTGAGATTTTCGAAAACAACTAATTTTAGAAAAACAACTAAATTTAGAAAATTCTCACATGGCTCTAAAACTAACCACTAACTAAGAGATAACTAGCATGACACTCTTTGTCAACTCGCTTTTCTGATTAAGCTCATAAACTAAGAGATATCTGATAATTGAAAAATTAAAAATTCCCGTAAAAACACTAAAACACCAATTTGAGGCCTTATATGAAGGAATTTGGCCCTGAAAAAAGTGTTGAAATGATATCCAATTAGAAAGATCCTATCAAAATGGAAATGAACTCTTTAAGACGCAACCCCTAGTAAAATGTCATCCCAAATGGATAACCGAGTCAAAAGTTATGACCCTTGGAAAATCCCCAAAAAATCCCTCCATCATTCTCCTATGGTTGAAAAGAACGCAACTCGTGCAAGTTACTGTATTCAAAATGTTGTCATTTAATGGGATCTAGGTTCAGTAAGTCACCCTCTATAATCCACGTACTCTCTATTGGTGCTACACCTTCCCACTGGACCAGATATCGGTGGTATTGGCCTTGTGGAATATGAAGGGTCTTCTTATCTAAAATATGTGCAATCTTGAGTGTGTAAGGTTCCCCTAGAATCGTCTCTAGAAACTCGAAATCTAACTCATCGTGTCGATCAGGATATATGTCACTATTAGACAACTGCACACCAATCAAGAAAACTCATGAATATTGTGAGCTTATAATGAATCGATCGATACATAAGTTGCATTTTGAAAAACAAATCTAAGTAAAGAAATCAATTATTACATAGAAAGTTGTTACAATACCCGTCATGTAACCCGCTTTCAGCTTCAGTGCCGCGTTAAAAATCCATATATGTAAGCCTTCTTCGATTTAAAACCATCACCTGCAACAAAAAGAAAAGGGAGTTTTTGTATTTTATTGTGTGCAGAACCACACGAATTCACATTCAAATAGGATTAGGGGAGAATAATGGAGTGCATGGAGGAGAAGAGAAGAAGAAGATCATGACCAGAATATGTATCAATCTTCAGCGTCACAGATTTTCGATCTTGGGAGATATTCTGATGGTCTGCACTCCACAAATTCGAAAATCCCTCATCAAAAGTCATTGTGTTGAAATAGCTTGTCACTGAGTGAGAAGACGATGGAGGTTGCAGACTTTGATCAGTTGAGACTAACATTACCACAATAGCAGCTCCGTTTGTGAGTAACATAGCGACAATGAGCACTAATTTATAGAAGCTTAAACTAGCTACCATTGCATTGTAATGGCCTCCAATGCCTTTAAGTAATCCCATAAGATTTACGTAAGTGAAATCGTAAAGAACAGATATTGCACTTAGAAAATAACACTCCTCATAACTTCCATGTGATTTCAGACTTTGTTCGACCATGAACTTATTGATGGAAATCAGTTCTGAATCTGGCTCGACAACACTATCGCTTGGAACTGTTTATACAATTTAAATTGCATTAAGCTGAGTTTGATGGATTGAATTGGATCTCAAGTGGGTGTGCATAGATTTTAAATCTATACATTTCTTATCCATCACAGCGATTTAAAATCTATGCATATCTTATCCCTCACAGGTATAGTCGCTAATAAGAATGAAGGAGATCACAGGGGACCAAGCTGCACATTTAGACAGAATAAAATTGTATATTTAAATAGGTCGAAGCGATGCGCACTCCTTTGCTTGTATGTCACTTCACAATAATACTTGCAACACATGTTCATTATCTTAATGATCTCAACAAAGGAATCAACTATAAGTTTCAAACCGAAAAAGTGAAAGAACCCATATCCATTTTTAGGAAAAAAAACAATCAATAGCATACACAGTATACAAAGATTTACTCTTAACTGGGAAAACCAGAAAACCTTAGATTCACACCTCTTTATTTCTTGAAATTATATTAACTTTACCATTGCAATAGAATATATAGGGGTTTCTTGGCATCCTAAACCCTAAGTCATTTAATTGTATTAGATTCTATTTCATTTACCATGCAAACACCGAGATGTAAGGACATGCATAACTTGTAAAAAACCATGCAAGCATGTTGTTGGGAAAAACACCCTACGGACTAGCAAACTAGGGTCAGACTTGCATGCAGATTATGACCGAAAATAAATTACTTTTTTACCTACAACCCAAGACTTAAACCCCTCTTTCACAGTAAATGCATGAAAATGACCACTAACCTTATTATCGGCGTTCGATGTAGATCCTCCGTTGCTCTTCGATTACTTGCTTGCGCTGCTCCTTCCACAGATGACCTGCACTCAAGACAAACAACAACTATGCATGCATGCTACTTCTCTACTCAAGGGTTAGAAATCAAGCATAAATTAACCAAACCATAGACAATTCATGCATCGGGATGGGAAAAGTATTCTTTTTATTACTGAAAATGAATCAACTTACAATCAAAGTTGAGACCGGCCACCGCTCCTTGAACCTGATCATGGGCTCCTCTTCTTCTGTCCTTCAACTGCTTTGTGTTAAATCTCCTTTGGCATGAGGAAAGGCTAAAGGGTTGGGACAATGGATTACATAAATGGGCAGAGTTTCTTCGCTATATTTTTTCCTCTTTTAAATGGTACCCCTACCCCTTCTTTTATAGGCTAGAAGGAGCTAGGGTTTTGGACGAACCCTCGGCCATGCATGGCCAGGAGTTTCAGTTAACTGACCCATAGCTTTTTGTTCCATCGGCAACTTTCCTTTTTTCGTGCTTTGTTAGGTACACGCGGGCTGTAGTGAGCCAGCCAACGTGCACACGTGTGCAGTAATGGGTTAGGGCGCGTGGGCCTTGACACAAGAGGATTTCCAAAGAGTTGTTCAACGAATGTTTTGGAAATGAAGGGATATAAGTTGGCATGATGCCAGGTCAGCATGTGTGGTGCAATTTAGGGTTATAACAAAGCACATGTAAGAACATGCAAAGAATATAGCCATCACCATGCAAAGAAAATAGTCATGCATCATGCATGGAATGTGAATATAGCCATAGGTCATCCAATGACATGCAACACATTCTCAACATTCTCCCACTTGTTGTTTCCTTTGTTTCCAACATTCTCCCACTTTTTGTTTCATTTGCAAACAAGGAGACGAGATTTACAAGATTAACAATTTAGGGTAGATAATTTGTCAAAACTAACAAACTTTGTTAATGAGTATGCAACATTCTTCAAAGTGTTAACCTTCATCAACAACACCTTCTTGTCTTCAACCATGTCTCTTGCAAAGTGGTACTGAACATCAATATGTTTCATTTTAGAATGATAAGAAGGATTCTTTGCCAGAAACATTGCACTATAATTGTCACAATCTAACCTTATCGTTGAACACATGAACACAATCTTTGTAACCATACAACTTCCTTACTTGCATAAGTGGTTGTCATGTATTCAAATTTAATAAGTGAGAGTGCAACTACAATTTATCTCTTGCTCATCCAATATCTCTTGCTCATCCAACTAATTTCTCCTCCAAATAGGTTAAAGACATAACCACTTGTGGATCTTATGTGATCCAGATCTCCAGCCCAGTTTGCATCAACAAAGCCATGTATGTCCAACACTTTGTCTACTCCAGGTCTTCCTTGGTAACAAATTCCATAATTTGAAGTGCCACACAAATACCTGAAAAACCCTTTTTGAGAATGGAAAAATAACTCTCTTTTATTCCTTCTCCATCCTAACTATTACAATCCAAGTTCAACCCCTTATAACTACTATCTGGAATTTTCGAAAAGAACTAATTTTAGAAAAACAACTATTTTTTAGAAAAGCAACTAAATTTAGAAAATTCTCGCATGACTCTAAAATTGACCACTTACTAAGACCTAACTAGAACGACACTATTTGTCAAACCGCTTTTCTGATTAACCTCATAATCTAAGAGATAATTGATAATTCAAAAATTAAAAATTCTCGTAAAAACACTAAAACCCTAATTTGAGGCCTTATATTAAGGAATTTGGCCCTAAAAAAAGTGTTGAAATGATATCCAATCAGAAAGATCCTACCGAAATGACAGTGACATATTCAATACACAACTCCTCGTAAAATGTCATCCCAAACGGATAACCGAGTCAAAAGTTATGACCCTTGGAAAATCCCCAAAAAATCCCTGCATCATTCTCCTCTGGTTGAAAAGAACGCAACTCCTGCAAGTTATTGTATTCAAAATGTTGCCATTTAATGGGATCTAGGTTCAGTAGGTCACCCTTTGTAATCAACGTACTCTCTGTTGGTACTACACCTTCTCATTGGATCAGATATGGGTGGTATTGAACTTGCAGAATATGAAGGGTCTTCTTATCTAAAATATGTGCAATATTTTCCTTTTTCTTACTTGGAATGGCCTATTGCCAATCCACCTCTGCCTCACTGTCATCACCCATATTTTCCCCATGGAAGATATGCAAATCAGAAATGTTAAACATGGGGGAGATATCGAGGTCAGTTGGTAAATTGACCTTATAAGCATTGTCATTGATTTTCTTGAGAATCTTGCACGAACCAATTTTATTATAATTCAATTTGTGGTAGGTTCCTTGAGGAAACCGCTGCTTCTGTAAATAATCCATCACCAAATCACCTTCGTTGAATACCTGGTATCATCGGTGAGCATCTTTGATAATTTTGTTTTGTTCATTACTGGCCTGCAATTTTTGTCTCACCTGTTGCTGCAACTGTTGAATGTGTTGTGCAAATGCTTCCCCATCATAATTGATCATATCCCCAAGTGGTAGCTGCACCAAATCTAGGACACCCATAGGGTTTCTACCATAAACAACCTGAAATGGAGATTTACTTGTATATCTATTCACTGAACTATTGTAGGAAAATTTTTCTTGAGGTAAAGCCAAATCCCACTACTTGGGATTCTCTCCAACAATACTCCGTAACAGGTTTACCAAACTCGGATTTACCACCTTGGTTTTCCCATCTATTTGGGGGTGATAGGCACTATTGAACTGTAATTTAGTCCCCATTTTCCTCCATAAAGTCCTCCAAAAATTACCCAAGAACATAGTATCTCTATCAAAGGTAATAGTTTTTGGAACCCCATGCAATCTAACTACTTTTGAAAAAAACAATTATGCCACCCGCGATGCATCACTAGTTTTCTTGCAAGCAATGAAATGAGCCATTTTAGAGAACCTATCAACAACCACAAAAATATAATCATTACCTCGCTTTGTGTTTGGGAGCCCCAACAAAAAATCCATGCTCAGGTCTATCCATGGACCTGTGGACACTGGTAGTGGCATATACAACCCTATGTTTTGTGAGTGTCCTTTAGACATTTGACAAATCCGACATTGTGCCACATTCCTGGTTATATCTTTTTTCATCTTCGGCTAGTAATACTTATCTTCTATTAAGGCTAGTGTCTTATTCTTTCCAAAATGTCCTGCCAACCCACTATTGTGAAGGTATCTAATAATGTTTTCCCTCATTGAACCTGTTGGCTATCGGAAGTCACCCCTGGATTGCTAGTAGGAGCAGAGCCCGACGCCCATCAGATTAATGTCACGGTTTGTTTAAAGGGTGATCAAATGGAGGAAAACTCAGAATAGTATTGTATCAACTCAGAGACCAGACCAGGCATGCGTGCACGAGTGAGGTCTTGATAAACTCCAAACAGTGAGTCGCAGTAAAAGGGTGAGCAGGTGGAAGACTTATGCAAGAAGGGTGCAAAGGTCTATAATAAACATCAGGTTTATAACAGACTGGGAGAGAAAGCATTCGAACACAAAGTCCCTTTATATTCAAACACAGAGAACCAGAGAGTACATAAATGTCACAACAAATCCTTTATCATAACACGAATGCAGCAATCCACGCGAATCCTTCGACTGTGAACACTCCGGCATGAGATGAAACAAAGATGTAAAAGAAGAATTGCTTGTCATAAACCAAGAAGTCTCAAACACAGAGGCATAACCAGGAAACCAGAATGTCGCTGAAACTTTACAGTCGGGAGCTTAGCTCTACCATCGATCCTTACAAAAATGGCAAAAATGCCTACATATACTCAAAACAACAACAACAACGGAACCAAGAAATTGCATTAAAAGCTTTGCGTCTGCATGGCTTCTTACACTCTGCAGCCGTAGTCTTTGATTAATCGTGTAGCTTGCGACAGACGCGATAGATCTTCTGACAGTTACATTGGCGAATCGACGTGCCTTTAATTCATTGTAGGACGTCCCCATTATGGGGGAGACGATGTCTAACCACCCCCAACCGCTTCCATAACTGCTTCTTGGGATTGAGAACGGCCCAGCCAACTCAACACTTCGGGATATGGACGACTTCTCGCACTGCCACCCGGACTAACTAAATGACTTGAGGGACAGTCATGGAGGCCAGCGTGGAGGATGAGGCGCATGACAGGAATGGTGGTGCCGGGTTGTAAGGGCGTGAAAGGAGTGACGCGATGAGAGGAGGCTGAAGGAAGGAAAGAACTCACCTTCGAGTGAGGGGCTGACATGGAAAGGAACGGGACACGTGGCAAGCAGTGAGTGGGTAATGAGAAGAAGGGAAGACCACGCGGACCAAGGAGGAGAGATGAATGGATGACACACGGCAGCAGGGGAAAGGCGGAAGGGAGGATGAAATGACGGGAGGAGGGCCCACACTGCTTAAGCACAGGGCAGCTGAGAAGGGCGGGGCTGCAAGAGCATCGTTGATTTGGGCGTCTCGATCGTGGCCGTCGGGAAGCTGCACATGGGATTCTGGACCCCCCCCCCTCCGCTTAAATGTAGAAAGGCGGGGGGGGGTCCGGAATGGTCTTCATCGCCGTTGATCCAAGCGCGCTCATCTGGACCGTCGGAGAGGTGCGCCCCCGATTCCGGACCCCCCCCCCCTGCTTAAAGGTCGGAAGGAAAGGGGGGTCCGGAATCCAACGTGCGCCGTTGATCCGGGCGCGCAAATCTGGACCGTTCGGGTTCGCTCGTTACTTACTATGGGCGCTTAATCGCCCGAAACTTAGGACAAATGGGTTTTTAACCCTTCTTATGCATTCTACCCCCCTTATACAAGAAGTATCGCTAACATTTGGCTCCATGGGGGATAGAGTCGTCCTTGTGATGCTCTAAGAACTCTTTTGCAGACTTAGTGCCTTTGTTGTTGGGCTATGGAGTCATTTATTAGTCCGAAAAACAAAAACGAAAACAAAAACAATATTTACAAAACAAAGCAAAACGAGCCGACTGCGGCTCACATAAAACATTTCTTTAAGAAATGCCCATTGACTGGGCCACTAAAAACCTCATTGCCTTCCAGATCCTACAACCTGTAAGTGTTGTTGGAAAACACTTCAAGGATCCTGAAAGGCCCGAACCAGAGGGCATCAAATTTACTGTGTTTGCCTTTTTCCTGCCTGGGTGCATCCCATTTGAGCACCAGATCACCCTTTTCGAACTCTTTCTTTTTGCTTTTCCTGTCAAAAGCCTGCTTGATCTTCTGCTGACGATTATAAGCTCTGTCCAGGACCTGTTCTCTGATCTGCTGCACCTCCACCATCTGATGAATTCTTCTGAGCACATGGTTGGGTTCCCCCTCATAGTTTTGGAGGAGATTTTCCACAGGAAAGGAAAGCTGAGTGGGGTAGACAGCTTCAATCCCATAAACAAGCTGGAAGGGTGAAAGACCCAGGGACCTCTTCGTTGTCACTCGATCGGCCCAAAGTGCAAATCTGAGCTTTGAGTCCCAGGCCCTTTTATTATCCTCTAATAGCTTTTTGATAAGCTTGATTAGACTTTTATTAGAGGACTCTGCCAGTCCGTTTCCCTGAGGGTAGTAGGGAGTGGAATGAATCAGTGTAATCCCAAACTGTTCGCAAAATTTGATCAGAGGCTCAGACCGAAATGGGGAAGCATTTTCAGTGACAATTTTACTAGGGCAGCCAAACCTAGCTATGATGTCCTCCAGGAAGCTGATGATTGCCTTGTGAGAAGTGCTTCTGGTAGGGACAGCTTCTATCCATTTAGTGAAGTAGTCGGTTGCTGTCAAAATCCATCGGTGATGGCCACTTGAGGGAGGATGAATTTCCCCAATAAAGTCCAATCCCCACTGCTGAAAGGGCGCTGAGACCACCACAGGCTTTAGTGGCAGGGATTTGAGCTGCTGCTTCCCTGAGAATTTCTGGCATTTGATGCAAGCTCTAATTTCCCTGCAGACATCAGGAAATAAGGTGGGCCAGTAGTACCCAGCACGGAGGATCTTGTGAGCAGTGGTCTTCCAAAAATAATGGCCTCCACAGAGACCACTATGGAAATCATTCATAACCTTCTGGGCCTGCTGTGGGTC
>ML782243.1:518463-539204 GCA_009831015.1 Picea engelmannii
AATTATCGACATGATTAATCCTCAATGGGGATTAATCCAATAACAATAATAATAATAATGACATGATTAATCCGCAATGGGGATTTAATCCAATAACAAAATAATAATAAGAATGCTCTTCGCAGTTACATTATTTCAACATAGGACACTCCAAAATTGCTCTGACCTTCTTTGAATCCATGTTGACTCCATCTTCCGAGATGACAAAACCTAGGAATAAGAAACTTTCTTGCAGGAAACTACATTTCTTCATGTTTGCATAAAGTTGATGTTTTCTCATTGCATCCAATATAATTTTTAAATGTTGCAAGTGATCTTCTTTTTTGTTACTGAAAACTAGGATGTGACCAAAATACACAAAAATGAACTTACCAATATAAGTTCGAAGCACAGTATTCACCAGCTGCATGAAAGTATTAGGAGCATTGGACAACCCGAATGGAATTACCATCCATTCATATAATCCATCCCCAATATTGAAGGCAGTTTTCCATTCGTCCCCTTCACGAATTTAGATCTGGTGGTATCCACTTTGCAAACCAATCTTACTAAAATGTTTATCTCTAGCTAGCACATCCATCATGCCGTCCAACCGCAGTATATGAAACCTATATTTGATGGTAATTTTATTGATTGGTTTGTTATCTGTGCACATCCTCCATGTATTATCCTTTTTTGGAATCAACAATGTTGGTACATCACATGGACTCATGCTTTCTCTTACCAAACCTTTCTTATGAGTTTCGTCACTTATCGATTGAGCTCTGCATGTTGTGAAGGAGTCATCCTATAGGATGCCTGATTAGGTAAAGATGATCCCAGGATCAAATCAATGTAATTTTGAATATCCCTCTTTGGTGGAAGACCATCAGGAAGTTCATTAGGGATAACATCAACATATTCTTCTAGTAACTTGGCCACTTCAGTAGGAATTGGTATGTCTTCCACGGTTCCTTTTTGCATAGTTAAAGAATAGTAGAATCCGGTTTCCTTTGTTTCCTTAACAAACTCTCTTTATGACAACATATTCTCATTTTTTCCATCATCCTTAAGGGGCAATAAGATGACTTTTGATCCATCCTTCCAAAAGGTGCAAGTATTCTTTCCTCCATCATGCATGAATTTTCTGTCATATTGCCAAGGCCTCCCCAATAATAGATGGCATGCATCCATCGGAATGACATCACACCATACTTCATCTTTATAAGTCTTACCCATGGAATACTTGATCAAACATCTTTTATTAATGGTGGCTTCATTCCCCTTTTTGAACCATGCAATTTGGTAAGGATGGAGATGTGTTTCACGACGTAATTTCAACTTATCTACCATCTCTTTGGAAACCATATTCTCACAATTGCCACTATCAATAAAAACTTGACATACCTTTCCCCTAGAAGTGCATCTGGTTCGAAAAATATTTGTTCGAATAAAATAATATTAATTGTTCTTCTTCATGTTCTTGTTCATGTTCTATATATTGATCTACATTTCCTTGGTCTGTCTCCTCATCATACACCTATGTCTATATTATTCTATGACTAGCCAACATTCTTGTTAGATATGATACTTTCCTTTGGAGGTTTTTCATGTCTCTGTGCATCTGTGAAAGACCTTCTCTTTCTCTTCCTCTCCCAACCATCTTCTCTCTATGATAGCAAATGATGTAGCCAAAGCCTAATATTTATTCACAAGATCAAATAAACCATGAAAACACAAGAGAATGGAAAAAAAATCTCTTTTATTCCTTCTCCACCCTAACTATTACAATCGAAGTTCAACCCCTTATAATTACTATCTAGGATTTTCGAAAACAACTAATTTTAGAAAAACAACTATTTTTTAGAAAAACAACTATTTTTTAGAAAAACAACTAAATTTAGAAAATTCTTGCATGAATCTAAAACTGACCACCTACTAAGAGATAACTAGCTTGACACTATTTTTCAACCCACTTTTTTGATTAATCTCATAAACTAAGAGATAACTGATAGTTGAAAAATTAAAAATTCCCGTAAAAACACTAAAACCCCAATTTGAAGCCTTATATGAAGGAATTTGGCCTTGAAAAAGTGTCGAATTGATGTCCAATTAGATATATCCCATCGACATGTCAGTGAACTCTTCGAGACATAACTCCCCGTACAATTCATCCCAAAAAGATAATCGAGTCAAAAGTTATGACCCTCGGAATATCCCCGAAAAATCCTTGCATCATTCTCCTTTGGTTGAAAAGAACGCAACTCTTGCAAGGTATTGTCTTCAAATTGTTGTCATTTAATGGGATCTAGGTTCAGTAAGTCACCCTCTCTAATCAATGTACTCTTTTTTGGTTCTACGCCTTCCCACTGGACTAGATATCGGTTGTATTGGCCTTGTTGAGTATGAAGGGTCTTCTTATCTAAAATATGTGCAATCTTTTCCTTTTTCTTCCTTGGAATGGCCTGTTGCCAATCCACCTATGCCTCACTGTCATCACCCGGATCATCCCCATGGAAGATATACAAATAAGAAACATTACACACATGGGATATATCGAGTTCAGCTGGTAAATCGACCTTATAAGCATTGTCATTGATTTTCTTGAGAATATTGCACGAACCAATTTTCTTATACTTCAATTTGTGGTAGGTTCTTTGAGGAAACTTCTCCTTTCGTAAATAAACCATCACTAAATAACCTTCATTGAATACCTGGTATCGTTAGTGAGCATCTTTGATAAAAAGAAAATTATTCATTACTGGCCTGCAATTTTTTTCTCACCTGTTGCTGCAATTGTTGAATGTGTTCTGCCAATGCTTCCCCATCATCATTGATCCTATCCCCAAGTGGTAGCTTCACAAAATCTAGGACACCCATAGGGTTTCTATCGTAAACAACCTGAAATGGAGATTTACATGTAGATCTATTCACTGAATATTGTAGGCAAATTCCGCTTGAGGTAAAGCTGAATCCCACTACTTCGGCTTCTCTCCAACAATGCTCTGTAACAGGTTTCCCAAACACTGATTTACCACCTCGATTTTCCCATCTGTATGGGGGTGATATGAACTGTTGAACTATAAATTATCCCCCATTTTCTTCCATAAAGTCCTCCAAAAATGACCCAAGAACAGAGTATCTCTATCAGAGGTAATAGTTTTTGGAACCCCATGCAATCTAACAACTTCTGAAAAAACAATTTTGCCACCCGGGATGCATCACTAGTTTTCTTTCAAGCAACAAAATGAGTCATTTTAGAGAACCTATCAAAAACCACAAAAATAGAGTCATTACTTCATTGTGTTTTTGGGATCCCCAACACAAAATCCATGCTTATATATTTCCACAGATTTGTGGGCACTGGTAGTGGCATATACAACCCTATGTTATGTGAGTGTCCTTTAGACATTTGACAAATCCAACATCGTGCCACATACCTGATTGTATATTTTTTCATCTTCGGCCAATAATACTTATCTTTGATTAAGGGTAACATCTTATCATTTCTGAAATGTCCTGCCAAACCACTACTGTGAAGGTCTCTGATAGTATTTTGAACTTCTCTGAATCCATCTTTACTCCCTCTTTTGAGATGAAAAAACCTAGGAATACTGAAATTTCTTGTAGGAAACTACATTTCTTTAGGTTTGCATAAAGTTGATGTTCTCTCAATGCATCCAATATAATTTTTAAATGCTGCAAGTGATCTTCTTTTTTGTTACTAAAAACTAGGATGTCATCAAAATACACAACATCAAACTTACCAATATAAGGTCAAAGCATAGTATTCATCAGTCACATGAAAGTGCTAGGAGCATTGGACAACCTGAATGGCATCACCATCCATTCATATAGTCCATCCATGGTCTTGAAAGAAGTTTTCCATTTATCCCCTTCGCGAATCTGGATCTAGTGGTATCCACTTCGCAAATCAATCTTACTAAAAAAATTAACTTCGGCTAGCACATCCATCATGTCCTCCAACCACAGTATAGGAAACCTATATTTGATGGTAATTTTATTGATTTCTCTGCTATCTGTGCACATCCTCCATGTATTATCCTTTTTTGGAGTCAACAATGTTGGTACATCACATGGACTCATGATTTCTCTTACCAAACCTTTCTTTATGAGTTCTGTCACTTGTTGATTGAGCTTTGCATGTTGTGTATGACTCATCCTATAGGCTGTCTAATTAGGTAAAGATGATCCTAGGATCAGATAAATGTGATGTTGAATATCCATCTTTGGTGGAAGACCATAATGTAGTTCATTAGGGATAGCATCGACATATTCTTCTAATAACTTGGCCACTTTAGTAGGAATTGGTATGTCTTCCATGACTCCTTTTTGCACAATTAATGCACAACAGAATCCCATTGCCTTTGTTTCCTTAACAAACTCTCTTTCTGACAACATATTCTTAGTTTTTCCCTCATCCGTAAGGGGAAATAAGATGAATTTCGATCCATCCTTCCAAAAGGTGTAGGTATTATTTCCTCCATCATGCATGGTTTTTCTGTCATATTTCCAAGGCCTCCCCAATAAGAGATGGCGTGCATCCATCGGAATGACATCACATCATACTTCATCTTTATAATTCTTACCAATGGAAAACTTGATCAACCATCTTTTATTAATGGTGACTTCATTCCCCTTTTTTAACCATGCAATTCGGTAAGGATGGGGATGTGTTTCACAGGGTAATTTCAACTTATCTACTATCTCTTTGGAAACCATATTCTCACAACTACCACTATCAATAATAACTTGACATACCTTTCCCCAAAAAGTGCATCTAGTTCAAAAAATGTTTGTTCTAAGCCAATAAACTTCATTGTCGCTACCTTGCCTTTTCTCTTTTTCGAGAATCACCATTGACCTTCGTATCATGAGACTGTCCCCCATATCAGGTGGGACTTCAGATTCAACTCCTTCTTCATTCTCATCTTGGAACAAGTTCAAACTAGGTTGTTGTCCTTACTTTGACTCTTGTATGTTATAACTTGGGCATTCAAATGATCGATGACCCTCTACACCACACTTGAAACACACATACAGTCCTCCTCTACCACCACTGTAACCTCTACCCCTCTGAAATCATCTTCCTCGTGGTTGATTCAGGTTACATTGTTGAGTATCTTCTACTTTCTTAGCTCCATGGGATGATTCGCCTCTAGCATAGTTAAAACCACCCCGTGAGGTAGACGATGTACCCCTCCTTTCTCCTCTATTCCTTTGAGAAAATTGTTAGTTTAGCTTTTCCTCAGCCTTTAAGGCTAATTGATATGCCTTTTCCATGTTGTGAAATCTATGCATGATTAGTTCATCTTGAATAGAAAATTTTAAACAATTCACATACCTTGCAGCCAATTTATCATCAGTTTCCTGGTGATCCACATGAATGGAAAACTGATAAAAATCATTTGTGAGTTCCTCCATGTAGGACAAGTTATGCTTCAAGTTTTGAAATCTACAAAAAAGGGTCTAGGCATAGTCTAGAGGAAAAATAATTTCTCACAATTTTTTTTCCATCTTTCTCCAGGTCTTAATTTTTTCTTTTCCTTTTCTTACTCTATCTTTCTTCACATGATCCCACTAGATCATGGTGTGACCCTTCAGCTTGGTGCATGCAAATTTCACCTTATTTTCCTTTGGCATAAGCTATCATTCAAAAACATTATCCATGGCATTCAACCAATCTATTAAATCCTCTAGTTTAAGATTCCCTAAATATTCTAAAACTTCCATCTTGATCCTATCATTTCTCCCTTGTTGATCCCTGAGCATCCTTTCTTCAAAATACACGCACTCTAATTGTTCTTCTTCATGTTCTTCATGTTCTATATGTTGATCTACATTTCCTTGGTATGTCTTCTCATCAAACACTTCTCTTTGTATTATTCTATGACTAGCCATCATGCTTGTAAGATCTACTACTTTCCTTTGGAGGTTTTACATATCTCTACGCATCTGAGCAAGATCCTCTCTTCCTCTTCCTCTCCCTGCCATCTTCCCGCTCTGATACCAAATGATGTAGCCAAATCCCGAGATTTATTCACAAGATCAAATAAACCATGAAAACACAAGAGAATGGAAAAATAACTCTCTTTTACTCCTCCATCCTAACTATTACAATCGAAGTTCAACCCTTTATAACTACTATGTGGGATTTTAAAAAACAACTAATTTTAGAAAAAACAACTAAATTTAGAAAATTCTCGCATGACTCTAAAATTGACCAATAACTAAGAGATAAATAGTGTGACATTATTTTTCAACCCTCTTTTCTGATTAATCTCATAAACTAAGAGATAATTGATAATTAAAAAATTAAAAATTCCAGTAAAAACACTAAAACCCCAATTTGAGACCTTATATGAAGGAATTTGGCCTTGAAAAAAGTGTTGAAATGATGTCCAATCAAATAGATCCTATCAACACAGCAGTGAACTCTTCTAGACACAACTCCCCATAAAATTTTAGCCCAAACGAATAACCGAGTCAAAAGTTATGACCCTCGGAAAATCCCCCAAAAAACCATGCATCACAAAGCCTCCATAAAGCTTAAATCTCAATTGAATACAGTTGGATATATACCCATTTACTTACCCTCATTTACATATTCTCATGCATGTTGAGTAAACTATTTTCTCAGTGCAAATTTGTGATGCTCAGATAATAATGATAGATGTCCCAAACATGAAAGGAGAGAGATAGCTTGACCCATTCGATAATACACTATAAACTTTGAGTTGTAAACAGATGATAGGTTCCATCGAAGAAGATACATAGAAAAATATGACATAACCTCTTGGACACTGAGGAATGGCGTCTTATATTCACATAAAGTAATATGAGTCCAAATCTTCCATTCAAACAAGCATTTTGATACATGTATGTTGTATTTTGATGTTAAGCATGCATTCTAATTTGGGTTCGTTCTTTTCTATATTAGTAACCATTTTTTTATGTGTCCATGTGGATTTCCACATCAATGATCTAACATTCTGATTTTGATGTGTTTTTTGTATCAATTGGATAGCACTCTGATGTGGGTATGTGCTTTTCTGAATCAATATGTTATTGGCTCAGATATATATTTCTTTGTGTATTAGCATATTATTTGTCTTTTATGTATTCAATAATAGAAACCACTTCCTGATGTGGGTGTGTGGCTTTTTTTAGTGAAGATATCTGATAAATTTTATGTTACTAGGAATAGTTTTGGTAGTCCATTGCCCTTTGTTTCCTTGTTTTATATGTAGAATAATTTCAAGAGATTTGGCTAGATGTATGTAATTTTGCTACTAGAATTAAGTAGAAGATCTAACATGAGTACCTGACACTAATACTGGAATACAGTAAAAGTATGTTGTGGTTTGTATTAAGAAGTATTATTTTTGCATGCTACTATCTACTCTAGAATATTAAGAAAAAAAAAATGGTATTTGGATTTTAATGTTGAATATCATAATATTTTGATGAGCATAGAAATCTAATTATATTGGGATTTGTATATTGGGAATTCAATTTCAACAACTTATATTGTTTCAGTGGTAATAATGTAAACCCTAAATTTTTCCGTGAGATGAATTCTTGATAGTAACTTTTATAATCAATTTTTAGATGTGTTGAATCTGATAATGTGAACTTGGCTTGTTTGTGTGTTGGAAACTGTTATATGTTGGGTCTAGTTTCAAATCTTATTAATATTTAAGACAGTCATTTTGAAATTTTATTCTGACTTCTTTTCTGAAGATGGTTTGATGGTAGTTGATTTTGGGGTATTGTTTTGAGTATAACATTGCAACTATATTTGTAAACACATGTTTGAAACAATTTATATTTCATGATGATTGCAGGGGTTTAACTTCTAGTTTGAACCTTCATCTTTGTGAATGTCAACCTGCATCCAGACATGGTTGAGGTCAATTTTTCTACTTTAGTGATCATACAACTTGGTCCATTGTGACAGAAGAATAATGTAAATGAAAAATTGAAGGAAAAATATGAAAGGTGTTGATGTATTACTAGATAAGAATGAATTAAATGGTATCATGAAGCATGGTTGGACAAGGTGCAAGAACGAGTTCTACAATGGGTTGTGAAACATTCATAGATTTTGTTGCAGTTTTATTTGGCTCTTGCATTTGCAATAAAAGGAGATTGGAAATGAAGGTGTACCAAGGGTTGTGAAAAGAAGTTTGTAGAATAAGAGAGTTGAGAGGTTAGAGAGGTGTTTTGGAGAGGCATCCATTCCCTCTTTATCCCTTTATTTAATCAAGATGAAGGTTGATTTTCACTCTACATGATGACTTCTTTTGTTTTCTTTTCTTATTGGTTGTATCAGATTCAGGTTGTTCTTGAGTTGGTTATGGAAAGGCATCTTATTGAGATTTTAAATAACTCAATGTATCAATATGGTTGATATAATTAGTGATGTTTATATATAACATAGATTGTTTATTTCTCTTTTGTATTATGATTCTTCATCAAATAATTCTTTGACTTCATTTTCCCAAAGGACAAGGCACTAGGTCTTGTTGGTCTTCTCATACTTTCATCTAAACAATATTATAAAACATATCAAATCGTTAATCTAATTTTCATATCTATGTTATTAAGACATATTAGTGATTTGATCTAGGGAATCCCCCTTTTTTCCAGAGGAGATCCAGCCTAAAATGAGGAGGGAATACACTAAGGTGACAGTGGGTGGTGTCTTCAAGTTCTTCTAGGGTTTGTATATGGACGATTGGACTTATCTTTTGTGCAGATCTAGGAGGTAACACAATGAAAAACCAAACCTAAGAGGGATTGAAAAACTAAATAATAGCCTAGGAAAAAACATGCACTAAACCTTGAACCCTTGCACCCAACATGAAGCAATAAGGATGACCACAATCCCCTTCACAGTGCTACAATTGGATATGGTTTTGTTTTGTTGTATGGTTTTATCTCGATTATGTAATTATTTTAATGACAATTCTGCATTTTTCCACCATGCTACCTAGATTTATTATTTTTATAGTGTAAATTCTTTGAATGAATTAATGGAATATATTTTTATAATAGAAGGAAAAGAACATGCATGAAATGCTACCAAAGCTTAGATTGCAAAAAAGACCTCATCATATGAAACTTTAGCTTGAGAATATAATATTGGAAGCAAAACTTAGTCCATAGCTTTAACTTGATTAATTTCTACCACTCAATTCAAAGCAAACATGTGCAGAAACACCATTTTACACAAATCTTATGAACAAAATTTTGCATCATCATTGAAATCAAACTATGTAAATAACTGACTATGTATCAATCACTTATTAGCATTTCTACCAAAAACATATAAAATAATCCTTGGACTTATTCCCCTTAATGAAATGATATGATCATTCTAGGAGTAGGAAAAGAGGACCAGAGGTGAAAATGACAAGGAATTTAGCAATAACATCCTCCTCCTCCTCAAGGAGCAACATAACATAGAGAATATAAACATAGGAAAACAATTCTTGCACCTGTGTAATTTCCTTCTTTCTAGAATTTGAACCTGTGTTAGAATTGCTTGACATGAGCTCTTTTATACCCAACATATCACCCACGCATATGGCTCATCTCTTTTCATGTCGAAGAAAAGGATAAAGATATTTGTGCCATATCAACAACATTTTTTTTCATGGATATTTTTTCTTCCATTTCTTTTATCAATTATTTTCTAGATGAGTAATGCAATCAAACGATTTTTTTTAACAATGGTCACTTATGATTATTTAGTTTGACAAAGTCACCTCAAGTTTAAATAAAGTATTCTCCTTTGGGAAATTTCTTCACCATTCCAAATCTAGTAACTTGTCTTGCGATTGATTTCATGTAACCATTTTTAGCAAGCTTCCTCAATTATTAAAATGATATCTCACGACATCAAAAGAACTTGGATCTTGGATTCCATTTTTTTTTGTGATCAGTTTTGTTTTCCACCAAATTTTGGATTATGTCACATGACTCTTGTGTGCATTGATCACCCTTGGTTATGGCATTTTGATGAGTAAAGTGCATGATGCATGATGAATCCAAAGATATATTAGCAATGCCATATTCAAATTATAGTACGTCTACATAAGCACATATTCCCTATGAAATATGGGAGGAAGAAAAGAGTCATCATACATATTTGAATAATAATGTGAAATTATACAACTTCAAACTAATAATAAACTACACATTCATATTTAATAGTCTATGCACCGTAAATTAGTAGTGAAGGGTTTGGGTTTGAGATTAGGAAAGAACAAGATGCTCACTTTAAGATGCTTTTCAACAATAATAAGGCATTGTAATATCTCATCTAGTCCCATAGCAGATGAGGAAGATGATATTGATACATAATTGGACAACCACATTCATCTACTAAATGTTAAATTTCACCAACACATTACTTCATATTGTATTACTATGGATGACTAACCAGTAAATAATTTCATTATGATGTTTGTATAACTGAAATTATCAATGAAAGGAATTGTTGGACATAGATCTCAATTTTTCCCTTGTTGAGTTTAAGGGGCTTAAAATGCTTGACTGCTCTGCTTTTTATTTAGGATAAAAATGGAATTACAAGCTTGAGGATTTATTTAAATTTTATATTGGACTCCAATGGATGTTTCATGTAGTATGTTATATGATAGTATACATAGTTCATGTTCTATAAAGATATCCTTAACCATGTCATAGATCACCACAAAATATTTTTAATTACTTGAGTAGCCCTTTTTTTGGTTATGGTCAAAGCTATGGATAAGTTACTAACCCATAGTTACCTAAGCATATATTTTTAGTTACTAAAAGATAGCATGACGATTACACCAGACAATAAAAATGAAAAGAAAACAAAATTATATTAATCACCTTCTCCTCAAAGAACAAGATCTCACCCAAAGAAGGCACGTTGTGCGAGTCAAAAATGTATATCTTATGAACCTATTCATAATAGTTTGTTGCAAAAATAATTACCAGATTCTTCATTATCATCGATGGCTTAACATTATTTGCAACTCCTAAGTCCACCATGCAATTTTGGAGAAGATGGTCATCCAATTCAAGAGTAATATGCAATGGAGGAATCTTAGCTAGATGATAAGTTAGACAAATGGGAAATACATGATTTTGAAAATATTAGGATACTCAGGTTGCTACTGACTCTAGTTCTGATGATTCTTCCGCTAAGTCCCTTTGAATATTGTCCTTTTAATATAGAAAAAAAAAAAGGGTATATGGATACTTACTGAATTTATTTTTGATTAAATCATTATGAACACTATATGGAGTAGAAACCATGCCCTTTCTCATTAATGACAAAAATGGTCTACTCATCTCAGGTTGAGTAACAATACCTTATGGAACAGTCAATGAGTAGGCTTGGACATTGCTAAGATGATCATTGGCTCTCACTAGGGTATATCCATGATGTCTGAGTTACATCTTCTGGTGCCATAGATGGTACTAGGATATAAAAATAGGTAAACAAATCCTTACACCTTTGTAAATTCTTTCTTTCTAAAACTTGAACTTGCATTAGAATTTATTTACATGAGTTGCACACATAGAAAAAAAAATTGTCGAATGTATACCATTGAAAGTTATTTTCTACCCAACATATTACCCACGCCTATGCCTCCTCTCTTTTCATGTCCAATAAAATGATATAGATATTTGTGCCATGTCAACAACATTTTATTTTTTCATGGATATTTTTTCTTTTGTTTCTTTATCAAGTATTTTCTAGTTGAGTAATGCAATGAGACAATATTTTCAACAATAATCTCTTATGATTATTTAGTTTGAAAAAGCCACCTTAAGGTTATAGAAATTATTCTCCGTTGGGAAATTTCTTCACCATTCCAAATCTGGTAACATGTCTTGTGATTGATTTAATGTAACCTTTGTAGAAATATTTCTCAAACGTTAAAATGATATCTCACGACATCAAAATAATAGGGATCTTGGCTGTCAGGTCTGTGTTGTGATCAATTTTGATTTCCACCATATTTTTTATTATGTCACGTGAATCTTATGTGCACTAAGAAGCCTTGGTTATGGCACTCTCATGAGTTAAGTGCATGATGCATGATTACTTCAAATATTTTTATTATGTCACATGAATATTGTGTGCATTGAGAACCCATGGTTATGGCATTCTAATGAGTTAAGTGCACAATGCATGATTACTCCAAATATACAGTAGCAATTCCATCTTCAAATTGTAGTAGGTCTACATCAACACATATTCCTTATGAAGGATGGGAGGAAGAATATAGTCATCATACATATTTTCATCATAATTTGCAATTATACAACTTCAAACTAATAATAAACTACAAATTCATATTTTATAGTCTATGCATCGTAAATAAGTAGTGAAGTGTTTGGGTTTGAGATTTGGAAAGAACAATATGTTCACTTTTGTTGGAGATATTACACACCCACCTAGTACATATTTTTCTAAGTTTACTAGTCTGTGTTGAGGGTGCCACCCATAGATGAGAATATTCCCCACTAAAATATGGCACCACCTCCTCTTCAGTCTTAACTCAATTACACTTTAGTTAGACTAGTGGAGTAGATTCAGTCATGACAACCTCAATTTTATCACCAAGTGTTGCATGATCACCTTGATATCATCACTAGGAGGGAACGTATCACATGCATGAGGCTCAGAGAGAGCTACACATGTGCATACATGAGATTCTCCTCACTCCAATTAGGTTAACCAGTTAACTGATGACTACATGACCAGTTAACAAGGACTAGTTGGCAATTCACTCTGGATTCTGCCAGTTTGTGTTAACATCTCTCTAGATCACTACTATGGAACATTAGTTAAGTCATGTATCTTATATCTATTGTAAATTAGTCACTCTTTGAGTGTGGAATAATGATTAACACAATTCATTGTTCTCTCTCTCTCTATGTTTATTTTTCAACCTTTGTGTGAATTTCTTCTAGCTAGGTTCTCTGTATGGGTTTCAAAAAAACTTCACATGGTATTAGATACCATAGGTTGCTAGAAAGAAGGAGCACAAACACTCATTTTTAGGTATAGAATATTGAAGCAATCAGAAAGAATGGAATTTATGCCATCAACATTTATTACACCACACAATTATCTTGAGTGGAAGCAAAAGATTCTATTTACTCTTGACATATGTAGAGGTTTATATTGAACAAACATGAAAACTAAAGTAGAGCCTAATTCATTCGATGAGAAATATCATTTTCTCAACAGACAGGATACATATTTTGTGATTATCTACATGTTTATTGATCCTGAAATTATGTTCCATGTGGTATCACTGTAAAATCCAAATGAAGTATGGACCAAATTGGAGGACCTATTTGGGATAAAGTAATATTGTGAAGACTGCATGCCATAGATTGACAAGATAAATCCAACATAAAATCCACCAGAAGAATAAGCTTCTTGGTTTGAAGAAATTCCCATGCATGCATCTTAGGAGCCACATGTAGATTCTTCCACAAATCCTCTTGTTATAGACATTCGATATGGTGTCTCCTACCAATAGGATGAGATTTCAGATCTTATTTTTGAATAATATTTAGAATATATTGAGCATGCAGATGATGAGCCACATTAGATACCCAAGTCGGCACAGTTCATCCTACCTACAATCGATTATGTTGCAGATGATCCTGTCGATCCTAGAAGGACAAGACCAAAATTTGAGGTAGATCCACATGTGCTCACAACCACAAAACCAATCATTCCCATGCATTTCTACATAGTTATGACATCCAAACCTCCAGCCTATGGAGAGGTTAAAGGGAATATGTATTGGAAAACTGCCATGAATGAAGGGGATTTGGATATTCTTCCTTCCAATAAGAGAAAGTGGATATATATGGACATCTCACTAGTGAATTTACTCCATCAGATCCATAAAAACTTATAAATATTCAACAAAATATTCACTGAGCATAAACTTGCACATTTGTGAGGTCCCTTAGAGTGAAGGACACAAATACCTAGAAGTTTTCCTTCTTCTTTTTCAACATTGTACATTGAGGGGTGGTTTTTCCCATGAGGTTTTCCCTCTTTAATATTTCTCAATGTTCATTACTTATATGCATTGTAAAATGGTGTTGGCACAGGGGCAGACCCAGGGTTCAACGCTTAACATCGCACCAACAAAACCCCGACTACCGACCCTTTTGGCAACATCTGCGAAGCAAATGAAGTCTCACCCGAGGTAGGAAGAGGGGGGGTTACAATATGCAGGCGTTTGTAACCAAGCTAGGACATAGGTCTGTGATAATAACACTCTACACAATTGTCTATTAACACTTAGGATTAACATGCATTAGTTCATTAGCATCGCAGAACATACCCCAAATATAGATCGGCGCAGTAACAATAAAGATTAATCACTTCAACCCCTTAGCACATAACACCAAGTTAGATATAACATTCATATATATTTAACACAAGTAAAGCACTAAGCATCAATAGATATATCTATCATACATAATAATCAAAGAACTAAGAAAATTCATAGCATAAACAACATAACACAAAGCTAACCGAATACACAAGATATACGTGGTTCACCCCAGTGTGGGGCTACGTCCACCAACCACTTCATCTTCTTTATTATTCGTCTGGGTCTTACATTGAATCACTCTTGTGAACTGAGCCACAGAGCCGAGCTTCGCATAGGACAGGATATCTACACACTGAGCACCAGATCCTCCTTTCAAACTAGGTCAAGGCACATAGCTAACTTCTCTATCTAGCACAGAGCCTTAACACATACACATGCCTTTTCACAGAGCACTCAGCTACTAGCACTTAGCTAAAAACCCCTCTTCACAGGTGTATTTTTCTACCATACACTCTTACTTATTTATACTTTTACAATCTCTTACAAAAAAGGCATAAACATGGGAGAACCCATGAGTCGACATCCCATAAACTATTACAAAAACCCTAAGGAACCCCTTACTGGGTCCACATAGCCTGCAAAATAAGTGAGATCCACGATCGCAGCTCCGCTAGGGTGCTCCTTCCTTGACCAATGTGTCGAAGTCGAAAAAGTGGTCAAACCTGACCAAGGTTTTCTCAAAACTTGGCCGAGGGCCAACAGGCCCCCAACAATCACTTGTGACTCATCCCGAGTCACTTAGGTCTGGTCAATGCTTCTTTGAAGGCCTCGAGCTTAACTCGAGCTGCCTCGACTTGCTGCTTCACCTGAGCCTCCTGCTCAGTGAGCTCCTGGATTGTCTTCTCTGTAACAAGCCCTTCTAGGCATTGTTCCACTATTGCAACTACTTGGTCCAGTTGTGAGCCATGTCCCTTAATTTATTCGAACACCTTGCAGGCTTCATCCTACAGAGGTTGTAGCTTCTGTGTAACTTCCATTACCCTTCCTTATAGGGCAGTGATACACTACTGCATTGCGCACTTCTCCTAAGATCTCTTCATTCTTTCAACTGTGGTGAGTAGCTTCATCTGCACCTATACTAACAATACTTGTTGTTGCGCCTCCTGTAACTGCGCTTCCAATTTCCTAAGCTCTGGATCTTCTGCAAGGCATTCATAAGTCTGTGCGCTTCTATCGCTCAGTTGTTTGCATTCTGAGGCAAGGTTTCTTATCCTTATTAGTTTCTTCTTAGCGACCTCCTCCCTCTAGTCATGCACCTCCTGCGGAGTGCTTGGTATTGCTTGGGCCTCCAGATCTATTATCCTCACCTAAAGCTGTTGGATGGTCTCAGCGAGCTTCACTACTACATGAGCCTTGACTGACTCTTGTTCCTCCTGTGCCAATCCTAGCACAGAGTGACATGATTTACTCACATCTTCCTTAATCGTGGCCCACTCTGCGAGCAACTACTTCTTTTCTCTCTGTAGCTAGAATTTTTCCTCCTGGACCATCGCTTGAAACTCTTCTTTCTCATTTTCATAAGCAATTAGACTGTACTGTGATACTCTTAATAGTTCTAAGGCTTCATATTTCTCTTGTTTCAAGGATTTTGTAGCCTTCTCCTTCTCTTCCTGGACTCTCTGAAGTCGAGCCTCTATTGCATCTGCAAGTATTCTCAATTGGGTTGGTTCATCCCCCAATTCTATAATCTGCGACAAGGAAGGCGCACCAGGTATTGCGCGAACAACTTGTTTTCCTTCTCAATCCTTCCATACAGTTCATCCTTCTTTTCTCCATATCTCTACCATATGTCCTCAAAAATTTCTTCCATAGCTCCGCGGACCAGACTGATATTTTCCTCTGTGAGCGTGGCCTCCAACTGGGGCTTATTAGCGCGTGTCTTCTTCCTTGTTGAAGGTTTCTTTGGAGAAACATTCCTCTTCTGCAGTGTTACTGTTTCAGTAGGGGGATCTTGAGGTGGTGTATCTTCGCCTTTTCCTTACTTTTATCCTTCATACCCTCCTCCTTGACCATCTTCTTGGTTTTCCCCTTCTCCTCCTAGCGATCTAGACCCATTTTCTTCAGAGGCGTTGTCCTCCTCCTCGGTCTCTATATCCTGGATTTCTTCCTACTTCTTCTTCTTCTTTGTCCCACTGTACTGTCTGACATGCTCAACTCGCGTGACCATGGGACTTCCTATGGTCTCAGTGTCAGATAGTTCTACATCAGCAACAGGTACGAGGAACTCCTCCAGCCATTCCTTTGTGATCTTCTCCATGTCTTCGTCTGTTAGCTTGTAGTATGACTATAACTCTTCCTTGTTCTCATCTCTACGCGCAGTGATATAGATGAAATGTGGATCTACGTGGAACTTTGTTATCGATTTGTACAGGTGCATGGTGTGTGGTGTCATGTGCGGAAATGACTCGATGGAAACCTTCAATTGCTAATAGTATGCATGAAATACTGTGTTGGACTGCGACTACTTCGTCATGTCATTTGTGTACCACAAGGTTGAAAACCTAGCGACCAATGACTCAGAGGGTTCGACTTCTGGAAAGGTGGATCCTTCAGGAATTTTCCAAGCGACAAATGAAATCAAAATAATCAACCAGCTATAGTGGAATTCGTATCCCAAATCCTGGGCTTCACAGAAATCCTTCTTGAGTTCGTTGACGAGGTAACTTTCCCAGTTCATCTGCATGACCTCCACACATTTTCCTGCGAGGTCCACCACAAACCTGGTGACCTGTGTGGGGTGGTTCTTCCTTACGATCTTGCCAGCTATGAGTTGGCAAGCGAGGCACACTGTGCCATCCTATATAGAAGCTACCTTGTAAACTCGCTTTCCTTTCTCTACTTCTTTGTATGCTTCCTTGATGCATTGTGCCAGTGAGCGGTCTGAGGCCTTCTTTGGATAAAATTGTTGAGCATCGGGTCCCTTCATGCTTAATCCTATAATCTGGTGGATCAGTGCCAGATCCACAGTAATCCACTGGTCGAGCCATAGGTATCCGCCATGATAGCACGACAAGAGGAGTTTAACGCAAGCATTAAACTCCTGGTGACTGCCAAAAAGGGGAATCTTCATCACATTTAGCACGGTGGACTGCACCAGTCCCTCAATCAATGGCTATGAGACAAGGCGAGGCTTCTTCCTAGTTGACTTTGTTAGGTAGCAGTGGGGTGCTAGCATAGCATAGTTCTTCCTGTCTCCTAGATTGAGGTCAATGTTCTTTAATACGGGAATCTTCCCTAACTGACTTCCAACTACGTGTATTCCTTTCGGAATGTACGCAGTGAATATGGTGTACTCATAGTATCGTGGGATGATGTCACGTTTAACGATGCCAACCAAAGGTGGGATGTATTCGGGAAGAATCGACGGGATCTGCTTTGCATTAGCTAGATCTTCGTGATGCTTACTTCGCTACTCATTTGTGAGGTTAACATAGTCAGAATGATGTCCAGTCGAAGGGGAATCCTGCATTCCCCTAGTTGACGATGCCTGGACACATTCATATGTTGGTTTATCAGCCATTAGTTTCTTGAGGACCTCCTCGACGGACTTCTCTGGTTCACTGGGTTCGCCCGACATTCTCACTTTTAAACAAATAGGTCGGGGTAGATGAATAGATAAGCGGGGTAAAAAAATGGACGGTGAGGTCTAGATAACACAACTCAACACGGAATCAATTCTCTTCTTAGATCAGATAATCACGAGTAGAAAAAAGTGGTCCCGGCGTAGTGACCGACGAGTTAAATAAGCAGGGTACTGTAACAAATTCTTCCAATGGGTAGGAATGCTTCCATTAATGTGAATATATCTATTATGGTCAGGTCTCAATGTCCAAAAGTAGTCCGTCAGCCCATAAATTCACTTTCTATCCATTCCAGAGCATCGTTCTTCGGTTGGGGACCCTCCAACGGTCATATAGCTTCACCAAGGTGAAGTCCCATTCTACGTGGTCCTGTTGTTCCGACGAGGTTCAAATCCTGTGAACCTGCCTCCTGCGAGGTTCCAGTCTGCGAAGTCTTCCATCTTTTCTCTGTAGTTTCTTGTAGTTTTTCCAACTTAGATTTCTTTTTATTGAGCTTCCTTGCCTTCTTTCCTGTGATCTGAATCTCTCTAACTGTTTCTAGAATCCTCTTTCCATTTTTATTCTTATCTTCTCCTAGCGTAGTGACTTTGTACTGTTGATGTTCCATCACAGGGTCTGAAGTTAACATCCCTTCTCTTAATACTTCTTGGGTGGATATACTTCTTTCTTGCGTAGATAGGTTCTTCAAGCCTTCTTGCATTCTTTCAACCTTGACAACTAATTCTCTTTTTTTCTATCCCTTTTGCATTGTTACTTGGTTTTGTTGCTTCAACTTATCCTCTCATTCTTCTATTAGTCGATCTATTTTTATACCTATGAAATCCCTTAGTTCTTTCTTTTTCTTTTCTGTAGCTTCTTCCTCTGCTTTCCTTCTGATTTGATCCTTCTCAATCCAAGTCTTTCCTAGCAAAAGTGGGAAAGGGGCGCTGTTCTCAACAAAATTAATGACATCAAATTCTTCTTCAATTGATGTTCCATGAACGATAATAGGTACATTAGTAACTCTTCCACATAAGGTTATCATCTTACCCTTAAACAAACCTATCCTTCCCAATGAAGGTATTACAATAAGCTTTCCCAAAATTTCCCAAGTGCCTTCTTGTGTTTCTTCATCTAAGACACGGTGTATCTCGAAGTATTCTATTCTTGCACTTATGCATTGTTTTACTTTCAATATCTCTCGTAAACTGACATCTTTGTGAACATCCATCATTTCTTTCAACTATAATAACATAGTCTGAGCTTTCTCTAATTCTTTCTCTTTATGATTCTCTAACATGCCCTTAGTCTCTTGACTTCCTTCATAGTTTTCTTGTCTCATGTTCATTCATTCAAATTTAACAATCATCCTTAGACAATCTTCAACCTCATGACCAATAATCTTACAACAAAGACAAATAGGACCTGCGCCAGGGCATTCCTTAGCAAGATGTCCCGGTCTTCTGTAGTTGTAGCACAAAGTTAATCCTTGTTTTCTCTTAAATGTTCCCCAATCTCTTTTGTACCATGTATTAGAATCACAGTGCTGGACCTGCAATCTGCAAAATTCTTTCTAGGTTCTTGCATCCACTTATTAGTCCAAAAAATCATTTTAGGCATAGGAATAACATATATTTCTTCATTTCTATTAAATTTACTCAAATCAATTCTTTCTTGCAACTGCACCCTAGCCTTCAGAATAGGACATAATCTATCAAACATACTTAAATTCATGCTTTTGAAACAAATAATTTCACTTATCTTACTCTTATCAAAGCACAAAGCTTACCTCTTTTAGGATCTTACCTCTTTTCCTCAAATCGGATTTCTTCCTTAGCACAAAGCTTCATAAGTCAAGTAGAGTACTGTGCACTTCAGCAGCAGATCTACGCACATATATTTTCTTTTCTTTACTTCAGTTCCCAACAATCACAGTTTCAAGTCCCAACAACAGAACCATTTGTTGGCACAGCGGCAGACCCAGGGTTCAACACTTAACAACGCACCAACAAAACCCCGACTATCATCCCTTTCATCAACACCTGCAAAGCATATGAAGTCTCACTCGAGGTAGGAACAGGGGGGGTTAAAGGACGTAGGTGTCTGTAACTAATATGGGACACAGGTCTGTGATAATAACACTTTGCACAATCATCTATTAACACTTAGGATTAACATGCATTAGTTCATTAGCATCACAGAACATACCCCAAATATAGATCGACACAGTAACAATAAATATTAAGCACTTCAACCCCTTATCACATAGCACCAAGTTAGATCTAACATTCATCTATCTTTAACACAAGTAAAGCACTAAGCATCAACAGATCTATATATCATACATAATAATCAAAGCACTAATCAGATTCATAGCATAAACAACATAGCACAAAAATAACCAAAGACACAAGATATACATGGTTCACCCTAGTGTAGGGCTATGTCCACCAACCACTTCATCTTCTTTATTATTCGTCTAGGTCTTACATTAAATCGCTCTTGTGAACTAAGCCATAGAGTCGAGCTTTGCATATGACATGATATATGCGCACTGATCACTGGATCGTCCTTCCAAACTAGGTCAAGGCACAGATCTGTTGGAGATATGGCTATAACAGAAGACTGACGCAGATGGTTAAGGTTGTCATTGATGGCAATCGGTTATGGAGCAGTCAAGGATGTCAACACGCACAAGAATGCTGGAACACGACTGCTGGAACACGACTGCTGGAACACG
>ML782243.1:544514-564729 GCA_009831015.1 Picea engelmannii
AATAAATTATTCTCGAAACCAAGAGAAGTTCATTCATTCATATTTATACTCAAATATCACTCACGGACCCACTCTATATATCGTCTCATCTCGTCCTTGTTTTGTTTTAATTTTCTTGGTCGAATTTTAAAGGAAACAACTATTAAAAGACATTGTACTAGAGCTAGAGTACATGATGGGAAACAGTGACCTATGAATGGGGCCAATGTTGATTTTTTTTCAAAATGTTTCTGTATGCACCGGAATTTGACATGGATACTTTGTTCACATTTTATATGCACCAAAATTTGACATGGATAGTCTGTGCCATGTCAAATTTCAAGATAGTTCTTACAATAATTGTATAGAAGGGAATGACAAACATTGACAATGAGATGTGCATGATGAACATTGATGCAAATGTGGATTATCTCAAATATTATGTGGGGACATCATACATCCTTGAGTCCACAAACCCTCCCATACTACCAAGGCATGTGTCTAGTCTAACCATGTCAAATTTTGACGCATACAGGAACATATTGAAGAAATTTCAATGTTGGCCCCATTTACTGCTCACTATGTGGGGTAGGTGCATGACATTTGTGGTGGGTGAATTGGAAGTTGCATGACATTTCAAGAGAGTTCCAACAAAGATTATACATATGGAAACAACAAATGATGGCAATGAGACATCCATTATGAACGTTGATGGAAACATGGATGATCTCAAAGATTATGTGAGGACATCAGACATCCTTGAGTCTTGAAACCCTCCCATATTGTCAAGGCATGTTTCTAGTCTAACCATGTCAAATTTCTATGCATACCTGTACAGTTTGAAGAAATTTCAACATTGGCCCCATTCACTCCTCACTTTGTGACGTCGATGCAATATGACATTGGTGATGGGTGTATTGGAAGTGCCATGACATTTTAAGAGAGTTCTGACAAATATTATATAGATGGAAATAACGAATCATGACAATGAGATATCCATTATATTGAACGTTGATGCAAACATGGACGATCTCAAATATTATGCGGGGACATCAACCATCCTTAAGTCTTGAAACCCTCCCATACCATCAAGGCAACTATCTAGTCTAACCATGTCAAGTTTCAACACATACGAGAATAGATTGAAAACATTTCAACATTGGCCCCATTCACTGCTCACTGTGTGGGTTTGGTGGAAGAAATTTGTGATGGTTGTATTGGAAGCTCCATGTCAAATTTCAAGATAATTCTGAAAATAATTATATATAAGGGAATGGTGAATGAAGACAATGAGAGGTGAAGCATGATGAACATTGATGAAAATGTGGACGGTCTCAAAGATTATGTGGAGACATAATACATCCTTGAGTCTTGAAACCCTCCCATACCGTCAAGGCATGTGTCTAATCTAACCATGTCAAATTTCGATGCATACAGGCACATATTGAAGAAATTTCAACGTTGGCCCCATTCACTGCTCACTATGCGGGGTTGGTGCATGACATTTATGGTGGGTGAATTGGAAGTTCCATGAAATTTCAAGAGAGTTCCAACAAAGATTCTACAGATGAAAAAAATAGATGATGACAATGAAACGCCCATTATGAACATTGTTGCAAACATGGACGATCTCAAATATTATGTGGGGACATCAGACATCCTTGAGTCTTGAAACCCTCCCATAATCTCAAGGCATGTGTCCAGTCTAACCATGTTCAATTTCGATGCATACATGCATAATTTGAAGAAATTTGGACGTTGGCCCCATTCACTACTCATTATGTGGGGTCGATGCAAGATGACATTTGTGATGGGTGTATTGGAAGTGCCATGACATTTCAACAGAGTTCCAAAAAATATTTTATAGATGGAAATGAATAATGATGACAATGAGACATCCATTATATTAAACGTTGATGCAAACATGGATGATCTCAAATATTATGTGGGGACATCAAACATCCTTAGGTATTGAAACCCTCCCATACCTTCAAGGAAACTATCTATTCTAACCATGTCAAATTTCTATGCATACGGGCATATATTGAAAACATTTCAACATTGGCCCCATTCACTGCTCACTGTGCGGGGTCGGTGGAAGAAATTTGTAATGGGTGTATTTGAAGTTCCATATCAAATTTCAAGATAGTTTATGTTATCTCCTAAAATAAATTTGCCCATTTATTGTCATTAGGTAATAGATTTATCATTAGTTGATGGATTTTTAAATTTTTCCAAGTTCAAGTGTTTTTAAGATAAGTTTTACGTTTTCCTTTTCAAGAAGTAGTTGATCTATACTCTCAATGTAAAAAACGTCAAAAATGAGTTTTTGGCAGCTAAGGGATAGTTTTTAATATATTGTAAGCTGTCGAAAGCTTTCACTTTTGGCAGCTAAAAAGGCAAGCAAAGGTCACTCTAAATTGTCGAAAGCGCAAGGTTTTTGCTAATGGTTAACACGTCTCCACAAACTCAAAGCCATCAATCATACAGATGTCAAGGTTTGGCAACTGTTAATGGTAATTGAAGCATTGGGTCGTATGGAAGAGCCACGAACAAAATGCCAAATGTTCGATATTGTAGGTGCCTTGCGCCAAGATGAATAAAATGATGATACAAGTGCTACGTGCTTCCAAGGTTAAGGTGTCTTGCGCCCAATCAACATGTTTCAGGTTACAGGCCCAAGTCAAACAACGAGCCAAGCCAGGAGTCGACACACCAAAACCGTAAGTGTCGGTTTATGTCTCGTTTCTAATGATCTATGTACTCTTGACAGCCAAACCTGTATATCAAGAATGATGTCGTAGGTGAAGACCGCCCCTGAATTGAACACTTGGTAAATCGGTAGCAATGATTTTCAGGGTGTTAATGTTTTCATCACAATTTTCTGAGGTGGAAAAGGTGAAGTTTGAGGAAAATATTATGAATCAGTTGAAGCCAAGGCAAAACGTAGCACAGACTGGAATCAAGAAGCACAAATTCTTTTAGAAGATACATGCTTCCAAGGTGCCATAGGGAGGTTAAAGACTACATATATGTTATTTCCATTAAAGAATTTACAGATCACCCTTCTTCATATGGCGCGCAAAGCCAGATCTGAAACAAGGATTGGATGTCTGATCGATGAGATCGTTTGATGATTCTTTTGGATCATTATCTCGATGCCCAAGTCTAGAACACTAGATGTTATTTTCTCTCTAATATGCCAATGGATATCATCGTCTATGGATCCTGAGGTGTTTTGCGCCTGCATGATTTTGTGATTTCTTACGAGGAAGACTCTATATCTTTTTATTCTTCATCTAATACCAAATCCCAAATGAAACTAAAGCCTCTCGGGTTTATGTTTTGTTTACCAAAAAATTGGGGAAAACCCGCAGGTCAATTTTCATACCGAGAAAATTCTTATGACAAAGCCTAGCGCACCATGTCAAAGTCCACAAGCACACATGCCTAGCTAATACATAAATTGTCAAGCCAAGTGTCTGCGTGCAAATCTTCAAGTTTACATATTGAGCCTATTAATTCAAAGACATGTCATGAAGAAAGATGATGGGATCTTAGCAGACAAGAAAGACTCAATGGATACCTCTCATGATAGAACTCCTCTTCCTCCAGGTTAAAAGGTGCATCGAGCAAAATGAGAAGTAGTGATGTACGCTCAACACCATGGAGATGTATTACCAGAAAGTGGTTTTGAACAGCTCCAAGAGGTGGGGTTCTACTTTTTAAATGCAAATAGGCATAAGAGTGGTCAGAGAATTAGCAATCCTGTGATAGATTGTGCTTCTGAGGGCTTGAGAACTTTTCCACTCTAGGTGGGCAATCTGTTACAATCTCCAGTTCAACACAATATAAGTGCCATAATGCCAAATGATAAAATGTGATCTAGAGAGAGAGAAGCTAGGTTATGTAAGGACAGAAGTCAGTCCATTCATGATGATGCATATTGTGTTAAGGATGAACTGTGTTTGCCAAGGTGTCCAAAAGAAGGAGCTGAAGATGAGTCTACAATGGATGATGATAACTAAGTCTACAATGGATGATGATAACTATCAAAATAAACAGTAGCTCATCAGACAATTTTGCAGATTCAATGGTGTTAATCATTTCTTTTTCAGACGAGAGTGCCAGACTGTGGGGCAGATTCATGAGATTGTGCGCCTTAGAAATCTAGTTTGGCATGTGTTGAATTGCAATATGCAAGAGAAAATTTATCTAGAGACCTGCAAAATGCAACGGATGGTATTCAAAGGCATGATGAAATCCAAACAAACAAAGCATAAAAGATCTTTCACCGACACAGGAAGCGCACCTACAAACAGTTAATTGTTGAAAAGCAGAGCTTTCACCGGCTAACTAGCAAATTTCAAAGTGGACTAGCTAGTGAAACCGCAAAGAAGGAATTCTGAAGATTTAGAATAGGAGGCATAACGGTTGTTGGATGATTTGAAGTATAAGATAATATCAAAGAATTAATCATCAAATTTCGAGGGGTTTGGTTTCAAGATTTTGTGGAGATATATGAGGTAGATGCTCCCATAGTCAGTCAAGATCTTACTTATAGCTAGTGAAGGAGTTAAACTACTGAAGACATGTGTCCATTCATCAAAGACACATCAGACACATAGTAAATGATGAAGACCAGATGTCAAAGACCTTTTTTAAGACAGTTTGAGCCATAAGTAACTAGATTTGGTTTAGCTTATTAGATTCAATTTGTACTCTGTTTTTCTATAATTAGAAATTCAAATCCAGTTTTTCAGGATCTGAGACTTGTTGTAAAAGGTTATAAATGCCTATCATTTTGATAGAGGTAGGGGGGGGTCTGATTTTGGATACATAAACTATACCTTTGTAAGAGACTTTTCATATGATAATACAGATCACAAGTTTCTCTCTCTATTAATGTCATATTTCCACCCTTCTTTTGTACTCTTATTCAAGTTGTTTTAACTACAAAATGATTGTCATCTCATTAGTCAATTCATAACTTGATTAATAGTTTCTTACATTGTTTATTAAACCCATCATTGTGTATCTGGTTTATAAGCATTGTCTTCTTCACCCACTTAAAGCTACTATCTGATTATTGATCCTTAAGGGCATTGGTTTATTTGATTATTCATTTTGACTATCTGGATACCATATTGTAGTTGAGTTATCCCATTGATCCACACATACAAAAACACAAAAACAAGTTTACTTTAATTTACCAAGCATCTTTGAATTACAACCCCAAAGAGTTTCTTAGAGTGATAACAAATTGGCGTCGTTGCTAGGGAGGGGATATTGAAGCTCATCTTCCTTGGGAGACGACAAGATCCAGCTTTGATGATAGACAAAGTCTAGGCATATTTTCAGTTGTAATCATCTATCTGACGACTCCATGAAGGACGGATTCAGTGGTGACTCCATTGCTCTGAAATCTGTTGGCGACTCCACTGGTATGAAATGAACAAGAGGTATTCTTTTTGCAATTTCTCAAGTATTTCTAGTTACCCTCATCCAGTGCCTAGTAGAGATGAATGGGAATGTAGTATTCCCATATTTCGAGAAGAAGAGTGGGAAGTGCCAGCTAAACATTTGCTGGATTTTCATGATTTCATTCGTCAGTTGCAAATTGTGCATGAGGATGTTCAGATCAAGCTCTTCAGGTTTTCATTAGAGGGGATTTCTCGTGATTGGTACCAGTCACTCCCTATTACCAGTATTAGTTCTTTGGTATATTTTCATGCTTCCTTTCATTTGTTTTACAAAGAAATCTTTTCAGCTGATCTTCTATATCCTGAATGTTTTCATGAATTTCATTTATTGACTAAAGATTTAGATAGCCATGAAGAGTATGTTGTTATAGGGGATACCTCTCATTATGACCGAGACATCGATGAGCTTCACGATGGTAGCCATAGTATAGATTCTTTTGACATTGTACCAAATGCATCTACTATCTTAAATTGTCATGAAGATCAAATTGTCCCATTTGAAAACTTGGAAAATGATAAATAGATTTTTATATTAGCATGTGATAGATTTGAATCTACAACAGATACTAAGGGAAGCCCTCAGTATTCTGATTTGCAGACAAAGAAATACAACCAGTAGATTGACATATCAACAGATGACAGTTTCAAATATGCAACAAATGCTAAGGACAGTTCTCATCTTTCAGATTTGCAGACAAAGGGGAATTGCAGCGGACATGAAGAGGAAGATGACGAGCAAAAAAGTTCCGATCAGCAGTTGAGTTTGCATTTTCCTCTGACAGAGAGAGAACATTTCACATTCAACATCGATATCAGTGAGGACAACCAACAACAATTTTTCAGTTCTCAATCGAGACAACAGAAAGATTATCAAAGAAGGCATATATTTGCAAACAGAGAGACATTCACAGAAGGGCAGTTATTTTCTGTGAGTCAAAATGTTTATAATCTTGGATTCAGAGACCCAGTAGCAGCTTTGATGGAGTTGTATATCTCACATCCTCTAAAAATCTCAGATTTTCTTTACTCATTGCTATTCATCAGTGAGTATGCCTTTCTAAAAGTTTATTTATCATTGTTGATATCTTTCAGTTACCTTCTATCAAGCGGTGACAGAGATAAGGTTTCTTCAATTTTAAAACTGCTTAAATGGTTGTTATGGAAGTCAACATTTACCTAATCAAATTGCAGAGCTGGGTTAGTGTAGGAATAGATAGAGAATAAGCTCACCATCAAGCATGAGATCCTTTTCAGTCTAATAGTTTGTAGCAGGAACTTGTGATTCGGCACTTTGTTAGAGTTTGAATAAGTCGCAGGATTTGGATTACATTTTGAAATCATCTTTTGACACTCCACATCCCAATGGATGCGAGGCATCACTAGCAGGTTTACAGTTGAACATTGGTGGATAGATTGCAGAGATCTAGTGAGGATATTAATGACTCCATGGCCCAATGGACTAGATACAATACAAAATTGTGGATGATTGTTGAGCAGGTTGCAGGATTTTTAGGTTATATGGATAGAAACAGATCTGCTTGTTCTTAAAACCTCACAAGGAGGATTTTATCCCCAATAGGAGCCAGATGTTATCTCCTAAAATAAATTTTCCCATTTACTGTCATTAGGTAATAGATTTATCATTAGTTGATGGATTTTTAAATTTTTCCAAGTTCAAGTGTTCTTAAGATAATTTTTACGTTTGCCTTTTCAAGAAGTAGTTGATCTATACTCTCAATGTAAAAAACGTCAAAAATCAGTTTTCGGCAGCTAAGGGATAGTTTTTAATATATTGTAAGCTGTCAAAAGCTTTCACTTTCGGCAACTAAAAAGGCAAGCACGGGTCGCTCTAAACTGCTAAAAGTGCAAGGTTTTTGCTAATGGTTAACACGTCTCCACAAAATCAAATCCGTTGATGATATAGGTATCAAGGTTGGGCAGCTGTCAATGGTAATTGAAGCATTGGGTCATAATGAAGAGCCACGAACAGAATGCCAAATGTCCGAGATTGTAGGTGCCTTGCGCCATGATGAATAAAACGATGATACAAGTGTTATGTGCTTCCAAGGTTAAGGTGTCTTGCGCCCAGTTAACATGTTTCAGGTTACAGGCCCAAGTCAAACCACGAGCCAAGCCAGGAATCAACACACCAAAACCGCAAGTGTCGGTTTATGTCTCGTTTCTAATGATCTATGTACTCTTGAAAGCCAAACCTGTATATCAAGAATGATGTCGTAGGTGAAGACCATCCCTCAATTGAACACTCGGCAAATCGGTAGCAACGATTTTCAAGGTGTTAATGTTTTCATCACAATTCTCTGAGGTGGAAAAGGTGAAGTTTGAGGAAAATATTTCGAATCAATTGAAGCCAAGGCAGAACATGGCACAGACTAGAATCAAGAAGCACAAATTCATTCAAAAGATACGTGCTTCCAAGGTGCCACAGGGAGGTTAAAGACTGCATATATGTTATTTCCATTAAAGAATTTACAGATCGCCCTTCTTCATATGGCGTGCAAAGCCAGATCTGAAACAAGGATTGGATGTCTGATCGATGAGATCATTTGATGATTCTTTTGGATCATGATCTCAATGCCCAAGTCTAGAACACTAGATGTCCTGTTCTCTCTAATATGTCAATGGATATCATCATCTATGGATCCCGAGGTGTTCTGCACTTGCATGATTTTGTGATTTCTTACGAGGAAGACTTTATATCTTTTTATTCTTCATCTAATACCAAAATCCCAAATGAAACTAAAGCCTCTCGGGTTTATGTTTTGTTTACCAAAAAATTGGGGAAAACCCACAAGCCAATTGTCATACCGAGCAAATTCTTATGACAAAGCCTAGTGCACCATGTCAAAGTCCACAAGCACACATGCCTAGCTAATACATAAATTGTCAAGCCAAGTGCCTGCGTGCAAATCTTCAAGTTTGCATATTGAGCCTATTAAATTCAAAGACATGTCATGAAGAAATATGATGGGTTCTTAGCATACAGGAAAGACTCAATGGATACCTCTTGTGATAGAACTCCTCTTCCTCCAGGTTAAAAGGCGCATCAAGAAAAATGAGAAGCAGTAATGTATGCTCAACACCGTGGAGATATATTACGAGAAAGTGGTTTTGAACAGCTCCGAGAGGTGGGGTTCTACTTTTTAAATGCAAATAGGTGTAAGAGTGGTCAGAGAATTAACAATCCTGTGATAGATTGTGCTTATGAGGGCTTGAGAACTTTTCCACTCCAGGTGGGCAATCTGTTACAATCTCTAGTTCAACACAGTATAAGTGCCATAATTCCAAATGATAAAATGTGATCTAGAGAGAGAGAAGCTAGGTTATGTAAGGACAAAAGTCAGTCCATTCATGATGATGCATATTGTGTTAAGGATGAACTGTGTTTGACAAGGTGTCCAAAAGAAGGAGCTGAAGATGAGTCTACAATGGATGATGATAACTATCAAAATAAACAGCAGCGCATCAGACAATTTTTCATATTCAATGGTGTAATCATTTATTTTTCAGACGAGAGTGTCAGACTGTGGGGAAGAGTCATGGGATTGTGCACATTTGAAATCTAGTTTGGCATGTGTTGAATTGCAATATGCAGGAGAAAATTTATCCAGAGATCTGCAAAATGCAACGGATGGTATTCAAAGGCATGATGAAATCCAAACAAACAAAGCATAAAATATCCTTCACCAACACAGGAACCGCACCTACAAATTGTTAGCCATTGAAAAGTAGAGCTTTCACCTACTAACTAGTAGATTTCAAAGTGGAATAGTCAATGAAACTGCAGAGAAGGAATTCTGAAGATTTAGAACAGGAGGCATAGCAATTGTTGGATGATTTGAAGTATAAGATAATATCAAAGAATTAATCATCAAATTTTGAGGGGTTTGGTTTCAAGATTTTGTGGAGATATATGAGGTAGATGCTCGCATAGTCAATCAAGATCTTACTTATAGCTAGTGAAGGAGTTAAACTACTAAAGACATGTGTCCATTCATCAAAGACACATCAGACACATAGTAAATGATGAAGACCAGATGTCAAAGACCTTTTTGAAGACAGTTCGAGCCATAAGTAACTAGATTTGGTTTAGCTTATTAGATTCAGTTTGTACTCTATTTTTCTATAATTAGAAATTCAAATCCAATTTTTCAGGATCTGAGACTTGTTGTAAAAGGTTATAAATGCCTATCATTTTGATAGAGGTAGGGGGGGTTCGATTTTGGATACAGAAACTATACCTTTGTAAGAGACTTTTCATATGATAATACAGATCACAAGTTTCTCTCTCTATTAATGTCAGATTTCCACCCTTCTTTTGTACTCTTATTCAAGTTGTTTTAACTGCAAAATGATTGTCATCTCATTAGTCAATTCATAACTTGATTAATAGTTTCTTACAATGTTTATTAAACCCATCATTGTGTATCTGGTTTATAAGCACTATCTTCTTCACCCACTTAAAGTTATTATCTAATTATTGATCCTTGAGGGCATTGGTTTATTTGATTATTCATTTTGACTGTCTGGATACCATATTGTAGTTGAGTTATCCCATTGATCCACACATACAAAAACACAAAAACAAGTTTACTTTAATTTACCAAGCATCTTTGACTTACAACCCCAAAGAGTTTCTTGGAGTGATAACAGTTTCGACAACAATTCTATAGAAAGGAATGACAAACATTGGCAATGAGACGTGCATGATGAACGTTGATGAAAATGTGGATGATCTCAAATATTATGTGGGGACATCATACATCCTTGAGTCTTGAAACCCACCCATACTGTCAAGGCATGTGTCTATTCTAACCATGTCAAATTTTGATGCATACAGGAACATATTGAAGAAATTTTGATGTTGGCCCCATTCACTGCTCACTATGTGGGGTCGGTGCATGATATTTGTGGTGGGTGAATTGGAAGTTCCATGACATTTCAAGAGAGTTACAACAAATATTATACATATGAAAACGACGAATGATGACAATGAGACATCCATTATAAATATTGATGCAAACATGGATGATCTCAAAGATTATGTGGGGACATCAGACATCCCTGAGTCTTGAAACCCTCCCATATTGTCAAGGCATGTGTCTAGTCTAACCATGTCAAATTTTGACGCATACATGCATAGTTTGAAGAAATTTCAACATTGGCCCCATTCACTGTTCACTATGTGAGGTCGATGTAAGATGACATTGGTGATGAGTGTATTGGAAGTGTCATGACATTTCAAGAGAGTTTCGAAAAATATTATATAGATGGAAATAACAAATGATGACAATGAGACATCCATTATATTGAACTTTGATGAAAACATGGATGATCTCAAATATTTTACGGGGACATAAAAAAATCCTTGAGTCTTGAAACCCTCCCATACCATCAAGGCAACTATCTAGTCTAACCATGTCAAATTTCAATGCATATGGGAACAGATTGAAAAAATTTCAAAGTTGGCCCCATTCACTGCTCACTGTTTGGGTTCAGTGGAAGAAATTTGTGATGGGTGTATTGGAAGTTCCATGTCAAATTTCAAGATAGTTCTGACAACGATTCTATAGAAGGTAATGACGAATGATGACAATGAGAGGTGCAGCATGATGAATATTGATGCAAATGTGGACAATCTCAAAGATTATGTGGGGACATCATACATCCTTGAGTCTTGAAACTCTCTCATAGCGTCAAGTCATGTGTCTAGTCTAACCATGTCAAATTTCGATGCATACATGCACATATTGAAGAAATTTCAATGTTGGCCCCATTCACTGCTCATTATGTGGGGTCGGTGCATGACATTTGTGGTGGGTGAATTGAAGCTTCTGTGACATCAAATCGACTTGGTAATTCAATAATCAAACCCTCCTTAAGTATTATGTGGGGACATCAAACATCCTTAAGTATCGAAACCCTCCCATACCTTCAAGGAAACTATCTAGTCTAACCATGTCAAATTTTGAAACATACAGGAACAGATTGGAAAAATTTCAACATTGGCCCCATTCACTGCTCATTATGTGAGTTAAGTGGAAGAAATTTATGATGGGTGTATTGGAAGGTCTGATCCGGATTATTTTCGACACAAAATGAGAGCGGAGATATAACACAACAATATTCAGAGATATTGCAAGAGAGACAATAATATAACAGAGATATAGTGGAAATATAACAAGAGTCATAGATATACAGTAATACACGATTTCTATTAATGAAATAAATGTACAGAGACTGTAAAAGTACAGAGTGAAAGACTCGCTAGAATGGTGGTAGCTTATCTCTGAGAAGAGATGTGACGACTACTTGGATCTGTGAGAAGATGATTATTACAATGAGGCTCTAAGGGCCTTTTTAGCATAAGTAAAATCCAAAACCCTAACCCTGGAAGATGGAAAGCCAAAAGGTTTGTGGGCCCCGATGGGGGTAGTTGATACGTCAACTTCCCAGGGGCGTAACTTTTGCATACGATCTCCGTTTGGGGCGCTCAATAGCTCGTTGGAAATATCTATCCGAGAAATAAAACTTTTGGGTGAGCAACATGATCTAAGATCCATGTTGCACCCCGTTTTCTCAAAAAACATCGTTTAGGGCCTCAAAATGGCCCCGGAAGTTAAAAACTGCTAAAAATAGTAAATTACCAAAATTGCCAGAAATATGTTTTGGGCCAGTTGGAGACGGTGGGTGACCACCAATATCCACCTAGATCAATCCTCCCTCCTTAGGAAGCAATGGTCTCCATTGCGTTGAGTTCCCGGGGGAGAGGGGAAAACGATTGCTGAATCTGAATCTTGGTGAGTTGCTTGCCTTGTTGGAACCGTCGTGCTGCTTGGTTTGTTGAAGGTCGTCACGAACCTGTGGCTGGAAGGGTTGGACCTTTTTAACCAGTCTGGATACATGAGATGACTGTGTGCAGAAGGAATCTTTGTGCTTTGCTGCAACCTTGTCGACCTGCTTCTGGTGGATAGAAGGTGCTTGGGCCGAGGCTGTAGTGGTTGCAGTATCCTTTTGTTCCCCTTTTGAATAGATTGTGGAGAAGATGAATTTTGTAGTATGAGATACTACCTTGCAGCACTGTTTAGGTGGGGCAGTAGTTGGAACTACCTCTGGTATCCTATAGAGATGACCCCCAGAGTAATAATGACACTACGGGGTCGAGACTCATAGATAGCATGGCGTTTCCACATATATGGTTGGCCCAAGAGAACATCACAGACATCTAGTGGGGCAACATCACATAATAACTCATCCTTGAAGGGTTGGATGCCGTATGACAATCGACACTGCTGGCTGACACGAAGATCTCGTCCTTGGCGAAGCCATCCGATGTTGTATGGTTACAAGTGTGGTGTTGTCGACAATCCCAACTGTTTGACGACCTCTGCTAAGATGAGGTTCTTCTGGCTTCTGCTATCAACAATAAAATGTAGTGGGGTCCCCTTCACCCACATTTGTGAATGAAAAAGGCGCTCCCCCTCTTGTGGATCTGTTGGTTCTTCTAGTTGAATTGTTGCGGTCGCGACAATAGCAGTGGGGTCTGCGTCGATGATCTATCTTTTACCATTATTTTCATAATCAGATTCTGAATCAAGGTTCATCTCCTTGTCTTTGATCTCGGCCACCAATGACTATTTTGAGCGACATTCATCGGTGTTGTGCCAGGTATTTTGTGGAAATCGCACCATTTTTCGGTGTCCTTCTTTGTCTTCCCGTGACCCTTATTTTCTTGTGGCTTGGACTAGTTTTCGGGAGACGGTTTTTTAGGGATGTCTTTGTCATACTTTGGTTGTTGTGGATTTGCAGACCTAAACTCCCATTTTTTCCGGTGCTTAAATTTCTGCTCGATTTTAACATCATATCGATAGGCAGCACCGAGTGATGAGATGTCCAGGAAATCCATTTCAGTTTGGATGTATTTGTGTAGAGCCCCATGGTATTTCAGAACCAAATGTCGTTCGGAGTATTTGATACCCATATTGGTGCACAAGATATGGAAGCTATTGGTGAACTCTGAAACTGATTGGCCCCTCTCTTTCCGTAGTGTGGTCCATCTCATGTACTGGTCCTCATAGTTTCCAACAGGGTAATACTGTTCCTTTGCCACATCCACAAAAAATTCCCAAGTGGGATCGACCCTATATATTCCAGACTCCTCTGTGGAACTCTGCTCCCAGTAAGTTTTCCACCAATGTTTTACATGGGAGAGAGCGTTAAGGAGTGTGAAGGTGATCTTTTCCTTGTCGGAAAAATTATGAACAGAGAAATAACCTTCTAGCAGATTTAACCATTTATCTAGGGAATTTGCATCTATTTGACCTTCAAATACAGGAATATCAAAATTAACCTGTACCTTGAAAGGTGAGGTGCCTCCAAAGTGGTCACTTGATGAATATGCGCCTAATACCATCAGTAGGCATTGAAGGATGTGGGAAAAATTCTCCATCATTTCGTCCCTCTGTTGCGTGAGAGCTTGCTCAAGCAACAGACTGATAGGATCATCTGCTCCGTCATTTTTCTTTTATTTCACCATTGAGGGTTTCTTGGGTGTGCAAGAGAGATTGTCCTCAAGAGAGACAAGCTCAAGACCCAACTTTCTATACTCAGATCTCATCGGGGACATGCACTGAAAATGATCAAGAGCAGCCTGCTCTGATACCACTGATCCAGATTATTTTTGGCACGAAATGAGAGAGGAGATATAACATAGAAATATTTAGAGATATTGCAAGAGAGACAACAATATAACAGAGATATAGCGTAAATATAACAAGAGTCACAGATATACAGTAATACACGATTTCTATTAATGAAATAAATGTACAGAGACTGTAAAAGTACAGAGTGAAAGACTCGCTAGAATGGTGGTAGCTTATCTCTGAGAAGAGATGTGACGTCTACTCGCATCTGTGAGAAGATGATTATTACAATGAAGCTCTAAGGGCCTTTTTAACATAAGTAAAATCCATAACCCTAACCCTGGAAGATGAAAATCCAAAATTTTTGTGGGCCTCGATGGGGGTAGTTGATACGTCAACTTCCCAGGGGCGTAACTTTTGCATATGATCTCCGTTTAGGGCGCTCAATAGCTCGTTGGAAATATCTATCCGAGAACTACAACTTTTGGGTGAGAAACATTGATCTATAATCCATGTTTCTCCCCGTTTTCTCAAAAAACATCGTTTAGGGCCTCAAAATGGCCCCGGAAGTTAAAAACTACTAAAAATAGTAAATTACCAAAATTGCCAGAAACATGTTTTGGACCAGTTGGAGAAGGTGGGTGGCCACCGATATCCACCTGGATCAAGGTCCATGTCAAATTGCAAGATAGTTCCAACAACGATTCTATAGAAGGGAATGACAAATGATGACAATGAGAGCTACATGATGAACGTTGATGCAAATTTGGACGATCTCAAAGATTATGTGGGGACATCATACATCCTTGAGTCTTGAAACCCTCCCATATTGTCAAGGCATGTGTCTAGTCTAACCATGTCAAATTTCGATGCATACAGACACATATTAAAGGAATTTAAATGTTGGCCCCATTCACTACTCAATATGCAGGGTCGATGCATGAAATTTGTGGTGGGTGAATTGAAGCTTATGCGACGTCAACTCGAGTCTTGACTTGGTAATTCAATAATCAAACAAAGTGGTTAAATCCACTTTAACCAAGAGAATCAACAATAGAACCACTTGATTTAATGAAGCCAATTTATTTATGGTTCATCCATTGGGGTTGCAATCTAGGAATCAAACCTACTAGAAATTAGCATTGGCAAGAGGAATGAAATTATGATTATGTTCAAAATTATCCAGTTTGTGTTGCTAGTGTTACCCCTCATTTTACGTGACACCTACACTAGTATTTTTTCACTACTCCTGTGATTTTCATCACAAAGGTAGGTTTACAAGTTGATCTTTGGATGGCCTAGGGGTTTCATGGTTTTATGTCCTAGATCATGAAGGAAGATGCCCACTTATGGATTTTTCTTGAACTTATGTTTATGCTTATTATTGAGGACACCCACCTTTATTGGAGCCTTATTTCACTTTATTTTGTTACGATTCCTCATGTGGCCGCCCCTCTTGCAAAATCACCTTGCATTGCATTTGGGCACCCAGCCTTGCCTAGACCATCTTGAAAAAGTTATTTCGAAGCCAAAATTGCTCCTTATCCTACATCTGACTCGTCTTCTTACCTAGTTCTCCCTTGTGTGTCCCCTTTTGTGCCTTTCATGTGGATGGGCACACCTCATTCCAACTCGCCTTGTGTTTTGTTTAGGCGCTCTGTCTCATTTTTGTTACGTTTCCTCTTGTGGGCAACCGTCTTTCCAACTCGCCTTGCCTTGCCTTTGGGCACCCTGCCTTTTTTTCGTTATGATTCCTCATGTGGGCACCCCTCTTGCAAAATCACCTTGTGTTGCATTTGGGCGCCCAGCCTTTCCTAGGACATCTTGAAAAGGTTAATTCGAAGCCAAAATTGCTCTGTATCCATCATTCAGCCCGTCTTCTTGCCTAGTTCTCCCTTGTGTGGCCCTTTTCGTGCCTTTCATGTGGGTGGGCGCACCTCTTTCCAACTCCCCTTGCATTGTGTTTGGGCACTCTGCCTCATTTTTGTTACGTTTCCTCTTATGGGCGCCCTTCTTGCCAACTTGCCTTGCCTTTGGGCACCTTGCCTTGTTTTCGTTACGATTCCTCATGTGGGTGCCCCTCTTGCAAACTCACCTTGCATTGTTTTTGGACGCCCAGCCTTGCCCAGGCTATCTTGAAAAAGTTAATTCAAAGCCATTAGTAGGTCACTAGACATGGGAAACGGTGACACAAATTAGTGCACAAATTGGTTGACACAAGTTTTAAGTTTGCATCATCCTTTCTTCATTTTTCTTTCAGGTTCTACATTGTATATTATAGATTAATGTATATGTGTCATAGTTGTGATGAAAAATCCCTCTTTTTTCGTTCATTGTTTAATCAACACAATAAAATATGCCCTTGCAGTACTAGATGCGACAATGTGTGAATTGTCGAACGAATTTCAAAAGGAATAATGAAAAGACATTGTACTAGGAGTACTAGACACAGGAAACAATGACCTATGAATGGGGCCAATGTTAAAAAAAATGTAAACTATTTATGTATGCACTGAAATTTGACATGGATAGACTATTCGCATGCCTTAACGATATGGCAGGGTTTATGGACTCAAATTTGACTCACACAAGCACTTGTTTCCATCACCAATTCATCATGCAAATCATAAACCCTATATTTCTTTCAAATTAGTGCACAAATTGGTTGACACAAGTTTTAAGTTTGCATCATCCTTTCCTCATTTTTATTTCAGGTTCTACATTGTATATTATACATTAATGTATATGTGTCATAGTTGTGATGAAAAATCCCTCTTTTTTTGTTCATTGTTTAATCAACACAATTAATAAAAATATGTCCTTACAGTACTAGATGCGAGAATGTGTGTATTGTCAAACGAATTTTAAAAGGAACAACGAAAAGCATTTTACTAGGATTAGACATGCGAAACAATGACCTACGAATGGGGACAACATTGAAATTTTTTCAAGTTGTTTCTGTATGCACTAGAATTTTACATGGATAGACTATTTGCATGCCTTAATGATATGGGAGGGTTTCTGGACTAAAATTTGACTCACGGTACACCCACTTGTTTTGGTAGATGAATTAAGGGATTACCTTAAGACACCTTTCACAACCCTGTAGGGGACTTATGCTTATGTTTGAATGACATTCAAGTTGATGAATATGGGTGCAACATTTCAAAGGGACATGGATCATTCCTACCATGATTTGATTGGTAAGACGATGGTTGATTATCAAGATGATCTCACTATCTATTCCAAGGTTAGGGAAAAACATGTGTTCTATATTAAATAATTTGTATTTTGTAGAATGTATGGAATATTTATAACCCCCCAAAATTGTTGTTTTATATCACATACTTAATTAAACCCCTATGTAATATTTATAAACCCCCCAAAATTGTTGTTTTCTATGGAATATTTATAAACCCCTAACTCATATAACATTTAATACTTAATTAATCTCTAAATTCTATAACTTCTAACCATATAATCACTAACTCTTAGAACCACTATCATCCATAACCCATAATATAACTCCAATAATGTCTAACTCTTTATAGAACCTACTTCCTAAAATTAATGTAACCATTAACATCTAAATATTATAACTCAATCACACCTAACCTCTATAAACCCTAATATAACCCATCACTTGTATAACCTTTATACCCTTATAATTCATAACCGCTATCCTCTATAACTTAACCCCTATAACCCCTTACCTCCAACATGCATCAGTGTTAATTCTTAACTCATATAACACACTCATAGGCTTGCAAACAACCCATACAATGGACTCATTTGTTGGCTCGAGCACTAGTCATTAATCAAGGCTCTTGAGTTCAAGAATATTCAACAATATCTTGAGGCACAACTTGTTTTCCTTCCTCGACCATGGTCAAGATCCTATTATATATACTCAGTGCACAAAACCTCCTAATGGAGTCCATATATTCAAACTCTGATGCTAAAAACCCCTTAGTTGATAGGTCTTGTGTTATGGTAATTTGCAGGTGTTTTTCATGGTGATTGATCCTAAGAAGTGATGTTTAGGGAATAAGTTCCAAGTTTTTTCCTCCCAACCTAACCATGTCATTTTGTATCAAGAAGGTTTAGTTAGGGCTTAAGACCCTTCTTTCCCCCTTAACCTTCATGTTAAGCCCTCAAGACCCATTTTGATTGTATTTGTATCCCTCAAATAGTCCAAAAATAACCTACAAGGGTCCTATGTGATGGCTCAAGAACTCGTCCAACACTATATCCTGAGAATTTGTGTGGGTTGTAGTTGTTTTTCATGGAAGTTAACTTGTTAAGCCTAAGAATTTTCACTTAGGGAGAAAGTCCCTTATTTCCCTCCCTTGACCTTGGTTAGACCTTGAGACCCATTCTTGGTTCAAATTAAAACTAACTTACTCATGGTTCCCAAATTCCACTTTGAGGTGAATGATATGTTACATAGGTCATGAACTAGCTAAGTCCCAGCCATGATGAAGAAGACCTCATAATGTCACCCATATTCAACTTGGATGCCAAAGACTCCCTAGAGAGGAATTGTCTCATGGTTTTTAGGTGTTTTCGAAGGTGGTTGAGCTTGAGAAGGTTTATTTATGGCTTTAGGCCATTGTTTCCAACATTCCATGTTTATGCCTCTACACCCATTTTCAATGTACAAAACCTAATCATGATACCAATATCCCTCTTAAAGGCCAAAGTTCTTTTATGTTGGTTTGAGGACTTGTTCAAGGCTCTTGAGCTTCAAAATCTTCAACAATATTATAAGGAACTTGTTTTCATTCTTTGATGATAACTAAGGTCTTGTGACCCATCCATGGTATTGTGTGGTGACCTGAGGACTTTTTTATGGTGCTTGAGCTAGATATGATATGTTTGGGGCTTGAGTTGTTGTTTCCCTCCCTTGACCACGGTTAATGGATTGAGGCTTGTTTCCCTACCACAACCATGGTCAAGGCCCCGAGACCCATATGTAGTATGAAAAACATATAAATGGCACTCATTTCCAAATCTTAGTCCAAAGACATTGAAGTTAGATTGCATGTCATGGTTTCTAGGTGTTTTTCATGGCACATGAGCTTGAGAAGGTTCAATTATGGCTTAAGTCCTTTACTCACCCCTTAACCATTTTTAGGTGTTAAGACCCATTTCTAGGGAACAAAACCTACTCATGGCACTTGTATCCTACTTGGAGGCCTTCAAGGAAGCCTTACAAATGAGTGATGTGTTTCTTTGAGGACTTGTTGAAGGCTCTCAAGCCTAAAAATATTCAACAATATCCTAAGGTACTTGTTTTTCTTCCTCAACCATGGTTAAGGCCTCTCTACCTATCCTTACTGCAAAAAACCTCCTACTGGTGTCCTTATCCAACTCTGATGCCAAGGAGCCCCTAGAGAGGGATTGTGTTGTGGTTTCTAGGTGTTGTTCTTACTCAATGTAGTTAAAACATTAGCAATACCAAAATTCATGAGTACTAACAACCAATGTTTCTCACTAAATGATTTTAGTCAACACAAGCAACCAACCAACCACCCTTTTTCTAGGAGGCCGCCATGAGTTGGGGTAATCTATTTTGAAAATTTTCCTAGGAGGTCGCCAAGGCATAGATACACAAAGGGAATCCTTGAATTTTCGAATGCCCTTAGGTGTTGCGACATTCGATGATAAATTATTTTGATTGGAGAGTTGATGAAATGGTTGAACGTTGTGAGAGAAATGTTGAATGACTTTTCTATAGAAATTCATGCCACCAAGGATTAATAAACTCTTTATATATGTAGTATTAGAGGGATTGGGCCAACCCTGAAGGACATTGACCTTGGCTAGATATACATTCACACTAGCATTAGCAATATCAAAAGTCATGAGTACTAACCACCAATATTTTTCACTAAATGATTTTAGTCAACACAAGCAACCAACCACTACACTATTTTTTTTATCTTTGAATGGATATAGAAACTCCATACCATGCTATGGAAACCACCCTTTGCCTAGGAGGCCGCCATGAGTTGGGATAATCTATTTTGAAAATTTAATAGGACTTGCACCTAGCCCCATTATTCTATAGGCTTGGGGTAATAATATATA
>ML782243.1:574036-587813 GCA_009831015.1 Picea engelmannii
CCATATAGAATAGTATTATCTGAAAATATATCATAACTCATACCATTACCCATCAAACAAACTTGGATCCATTACCCAAACCTGGGGTCTCCAACTTCTCATGGCCATAACTCTCTAACCGTGAGGAATTATGTGACGTTCCATATACCACCGGAAATGACATGACAAGAACTATCCATCTAGGATATTTTCTCTGACAAATTCACTTTCCTTCATCTCATTATTCCACAATTAAGCATGGGTTCTCTTACTCCACAAAGCGTCTTCCCATGAGGGCCTTCACCATAAGGGGACCACTTTGGAGTTCATCCATATTTACTTCTTATCAACCATGACAATAAAATAATGAGTCATATTTACATCAAACACTATTGGGTCCATTACCCAAACCTTTGTGCTATGAGTCTTTCTTTAAGGGTTGACATCAATGACAACCAACCTTAATCAACATATATCGTTGTCTATTCTTCTTCTTTTTGTGCTTAGCTTCAACAACCAGCTTGGAGAAGGTTTTTGGTAATTCCATGCATGAAAACCCACAAGTAGTACTAGACATTTCATTGTTACTCTCAGATCCTTAATAGATCGGTGTATTGTTTCATAGTTGCATTACATTGTAGCATCATTGTTGCAACATCTCATTCTCTCCTTTTTGATAAAGGAAATATTCCAATGGAATGTGTTTTCCTTGCTGGTCAAGTAACTATTAGGAGTACAAAATTCTAAGAGAAAAAAAATTATATTCCTAGCCTAGTTGGCTGAAATGAGTGTATATGGGACGATGCATTTTTTCTTAACAATCACATGCTTTCATTTCTACACCCATTGAAGAGGATATAGGTGAGTATGGTCAACACTTTTCAACTTCAATCTTCTTGTCATTTCTAGAGAGATTATGTCTTCCATCTTTCACTCTCAAGAATAACATGCACTTGCTATCCTTTCCTTGAAAACTTGGTATGGAACACTATCTCTCATTCTTCTTCCTCCTTTGGCATTGTGATAAGAATATTTTGGAATTTCTCTATTAGTATGGAGTGTTGCAAGGATGGCATGTGCTTAGGTAGAACACCATGGGTTTGTTGCAATGGAGATGTGGTTGGACTGCTAATGTTAACAACAAGACATGTTGGAGGTTCCAAATTAGTATCACTATTCTTACATGTATTCATGATCATGGTTTTCTTTCGCACTATGCAATTTTTATTTGAATTGGTGGATGTTTGATGATGACCACACCACATTCCATATGTGGGTTTCTTGAAACTAGTATTTTGAGAACCTTATGTATATTGTTTTTTCTTCCAATGGAACTTGCAAGATTGGAATTAGATGTCCTTTTAAAAAAGTGATTGAAGAAATTTTGGGGTACTCCTTTGTTGGGTCCACTATATCTCTTGAACTTCCCTTCCAAATTTGTTGCAATAAGCATCACTCAACTTCTTCATAGTTAGGAATTCCATTTCTTCCATAAGGTACTAGTGCAAGAATGCATTGATTTTGAGAACCCTCAAGAATTTATGGATTTTTTCATTCACCTTAATCAATGTTTGGTGGTACTTTGCAATGCAGTTTAGAATAAACTAGCCTTGCTTTAAGTACAATTTTTATCACTATATGTATGCATCATCAAGGTGTCCCATGGGATAAAAGTTATCTTTCAAGGTTGTCTTAAATTCTTCCCTCATGGTGATGGACCACTGTGCTTATTCTATTTGATGGGTAGAATATCACCACCATAAGATTTCATTTTCAACAAATTTGAGAGAACAACAACATGAACTTATTAAAACTATTGAAATCAATGAAGATCCTTGTAGAGGATCTCACCAGTCAATTGAATCTAATGAAATTTCCTCTTATGTGGATGTTAATCATACACTACCAAATTCTCAATATACTCCAAATTCAATTAAAAAAATAAAAATCTAAATGCAGCAAACCAAGCCTTAGTAGATGGTGTTCTTTTTTATTTGTAGAATGATATTATTCCTACAAATATTCTAGAAGATGCCAATATACCATGACAGATTCTATAACATAATTGATGAGAACTAGGTGACCACCTTTTGAATCCACCTGATTGCACCAGAGATATACTATTTTTTAAATCTTTGATCTTTATGAGATCATCAATCTTGGGTAGTTGGTACCAATGTTTCCAAGAAACATGCCCTATCCAGGAGTCTTCCATGAAACTATGCAACTTATGCAACAAGACTTTAATGATATTCTAACTTTATATTGAGCTTACTAAGGAACACCACGTCATAATTTATGGAAGAATAAGTCATTGACATTTATGGAAGACTAAGTCATTGGCATTTATGAAGACCGAGGTCTAAACAAGTCCACACATACCCACTACATTTCCTAAATAAGAATGCACACCTTTATGAGTTTTGAGCTAAATAATATCACAAAACTTCGTTTTTGGGGGGATTGGTTAATTTCTGTAGATTATTTATTCCAATATTCTCACACTTGACCAGATAACTTAACCAAATCTTAAGAGGGAATTTGAGGAAACAAGGCTTCATCATATAGACCAAGGTGCAACAACATGTTTTTGAAGAAGTGAAGATGTTGAAGCTATGCACTACACCTATGCTTACACTACTATATGTTTCTCATCCTTTTGATATAGAAGATGATGCATATGACTATGGGATAGGTATTTTTCTGACACAACAATGTCATTCCATTGTGTTTTACTTAAAGACATTCAATGACACAATCCACAACTTTTGAAGTTATGATAGAGAGATGTGCTCCATTGCTTAAGTAATTCACTAGTGGAGACACTATGTATAGGGAAAATAAATTTCTATTCAATCTAACCATAAGCCACTACATACCTAGAGAAAAATTGAGAACACACCACATATGAAATGGAATTTCTTATAGAAATTCCAATTGGTTATCAAAAAATTGCATTGAAGAGATACACATGTAGACTACTATTTGAGTCGACCACCAATAGCATTCGCAGTGGTTCTTAACACAAAAAGGTGTGATATAGAACACTAGCAAGAGTTCTACAATACACACATAAATTTTGTGAAAGTTTATGCAACCATTCAATAAGGATGCCACACTACCTACACAAGATCTATTATTAATTCGGTTGATTTTCATATGAATAAAGATCTTTTATATTGACTTGATAGGATGTGCTCACTTGCAAGTGAACCTAGGGATTTGTTGATTTGGTTATCTCATTTCTTGAAGTTGGTTGGGAATTTTGTCACATCAAATATAGTTGCAACTTTACAACAACATTTTTATTCTCCATGTATGAGGCATGATGTTGAGAAGCACCCCAATTTTTTTGTTGCATGTTCAATTGCTAAATTGAAAAATCACCATTTAGGTATGTATAATCTTTTGATTATGTCCTCTAGATATTATGGATCTGTCAGTGTAGGTTTATGGTTCACCAATGGATAAATTCTAACATGAGTGTATGGTTCACCATATCCATAAGAAAATGATGGTTCCTTTGCCATCCCCATGCTATCATATTCACCTCATGATGGTATTTATCATTGATCTTAGTACATGTGAAGAAATATTGCATCTTATTTAGAATTGCAGAACTAAATTGAAAATTTCATTTGGAAAAGCATATCATTTATTGGGAATTGAAGTTAGGAATTTGCATTGTGTCCATATTCATTTATTTTACTTGTTGAGTCATAACATCATTAGTTTCATGACTACACCTTTTTTAGTAAGCAAGGCCACTAAAAGTAACGCTTATAATTTAAAATTGATTAGTAACAATTTTATTTTCTAGGGTGTACAAACTAGCTTAGGATTTAGAACCTTAGAATAAGATTTTGTGAGTAAACTTCTCCAAGGCTACTAAATCAACATATGTGTCTGAATAAGGGAGTGGAGAAATCCATTGTATAATAAGTAATATCAGGAGGCTCTACTTACACTGGAGTTAAGCACGAGGTCGCGTGAGGTTGGTTGAAGGGATATCCCCCCGATACCTTCTTAGTGTTAGATATATTTCTGGGGATCTATTCGTATATGGAGATCTTGCTAGTACCTTTACCTCTATGAGAGGCGGTGCTTTCGAGGTCTTAGGATTTGTTACCTTGCCTATACGGTGGACCTGACTTACGATTGTTCACCTATGCATTGGTTATATTGTGGTTGCTTAGTTTCTTGACTTAGGTACCACATAGGTTACTTTCATGGGTTATTCTGCAGGTACCTTGGGTTAGATAAGAGTCAGACAACACACAACCTTTATGGAGGATTACCTCTCCGAGGGGATTTGACCAAATGGTTGTTAAGCCCACGAGGGTGCTTATAATTGATTATGTTACCTCCGATCTTTAGCAAAGGAGTCCCAGGACCCTCTTGGGTAAGGCATACCTACTTTATAGAGGGAGGCCCCTTTCAGCCACTTTATCTTACTTGTGTGCATATTGGCCTTTTGTTTATTTTACTTTGGTGTGCTCTTTGATTACTAGTTGGCCTTAGGATTTTTATTTTTTTTATATCACGAGTATTGAGTCATCGTGGAGCCATACCAACTTCCCCGTAGGTCTCGCCCCTTGTTACAGTTACCACCGCATTTTGAGTCTTTTCCTTCTAAAAGGCGTAAAGTTATCATGCGTGGTACATACACCTCCACTTACTAGACTTGTGATCATACAAGGATGAGTACTGATTCGACTCAAAAAGATATTGGGAGTCCTTCAACTCCCATACCCACTATAGTCAACAATACTCCTTCAACACCTTCAACCACTATGGTTGTAGTGCTGGAGGTTCCTATCATCACACATGTTAGTCCTATAGTGAATACTCAACCTATAGCCATGACATATTTTGGGTCCCTTTGTCACTCTCCGAGATACATATCCAGTTCATCCCTATATCATTTGCAAAATTTTGGGAGTAGTCTAAGATACCTCTTTTTTTCCCTTGAAAATAACATTTCAGTAATACAATAGTTGTAACATAAAAAAATAAAGTGATGGATTGAGACGAGTGCCTATCCAAATTGGGAAAATGGAGTCAATAAAGGAATAATGGGGGTTGAAAATAGATTAATGGGAGTGGTGAAAAGTGTTGTTACAACATGCCAGACCACACCATGAATGCTTGATTAAATTGTTGGAAATTAACAAAGTGGAGACCCTTACAAAGGTGTTCTACTTATGCACATGCTAGGCAAAAAAGAGTGATCTTATCCCAAGTTCAAAGGCACAATGAAACCTCTAATTCAAATGATATGACACAATGATTCAAACCCAGAAATAAAATCAACAAAGAAATGAATAGGTATAACCTCATTTTATCCTTTTCCTCATACTGCTAGCTACCCCACTATAAGATCCTTATTACAACGGAATTATTAGATGTTTCTAGCACATAAAATTAGCAAGATAATTCTTTCCATCATGCATAATTATTTTTATGTGTTTGGTTGGTATTTACATCCTCTTTGTCAATGTATTCATGAATTTGCAAAGTGTTGGGATACCGATTTTGCATACACTTTGAAAGGAATGTGTCCTTATGTATTTCTTTCAATGATAAATCATGTCAAGAATGATAATAGACTAGATACTAATTCCAAATGCTTATTCATCATCAACTTGTCCTACCCACAATGGTATTTTAGTTTCAATAAAATGTTTATTAGGAGGATAGAGAGCGAGTCTCTTTTGGGACAATCCTTAAGAAATTTTCATGTCCCATATTCCATAACCAATGTAAGTATCTACTGTAGCTAACCATGGTCTTCCAATGATGATGGGATTTCCATTAATGAGTTTATCCTCGGGTTACAACATGATAAAGTCTACTATATATTCCTAGGAGCCTATTGAGATTATCACATCTTATCATATTCCTTCAAGGATGATAATAGACATGTCTATCAACCAAAGTATAGTGGGTGTGTGTCTTAATAATTCTCTCAAATTTAATTGAGGATTGTCTCCTTGTCATTACATTGATTGTGACCCCTAAATATATCAAGGTATTTTGGATTAAGTACATGTTTATGTAGACATATACTACAAGGATGACTAGATTAGAATAAATAGGGTTTTTACTATCTATATATGGGTCATCGCAATCCAATGCAATATTAGCCTTCAATTCAAAACATAAAGTATTCAAGACACAAAACCTACCTTTCTGCCTCCATTCACAAATAAATATCAATTATGGAGATGATATTTACAATATCTCATTGAACAACATTTAGATCCATTTCCATAGGATATAGAATATTTGGGAGTGAAAATATTCCCTCACATCATGAGATCAGCAAGCTATCGTACAACATTAATTGTGGGTGGATCTCTTTTCGTCATTATAGGTCTCTTGATGCATGGTTCCTTGATACTTTTTTTGTATATGGGAACATCTTTGATAGCTTAAAGGATTGGAATTTTGACAGATAGAGTTTTTAGTTATCCTAAGAGTTTAGTTTTAAATTGGTTGTATGTCCTCTTTTGTTCAATCCTCTTTAGATAAGGCCTTTTTTCTTGGTGCATCTTATTGAAAAGGCAATCAGGTTTCTTCTTGGACATCTAGATTCTAAGTCCTTAGGTGGATTTTCTTTCGCTTTCTAGCTTTCAACATTATCTAGGAGTTTCTTCTACGCTCCCACATTGTATTGACATTGGATGTATATTTTAGTCCCATTGACCTACTTTTGTGGTCATTTGTTGGACATTAATAACATTATCTTGTCTTATCTACATCTCTATCAATTGTTAACAACTGACCATGGATGCCTTTTCAATTTCAACAAGTTGTTTGGGATTGAATCACCCTCTTCCATCTTCATTAGGAATCCACTAAAGTAGGTTGGTCGATTAAAGGAGAAAAGAGCATTGGCGTTGTCAATGAAATTACTTCCAAGAGATACAAAGATCACAATAAGTCAATGAAATATGTTACATGAAGTATTTCAAATAAAGACGGTCTAGCCATAGTAAAAAGTTGGTTTGTTTGCATGATTGACTCCTAGATTAATTAGTGTGTGTTTTTTGTTCTCCTTAGTTGGCCTTAGGATTGAGTCTGTGTCTAATCGCATCAATTCTGAGGTTTTCCAACAAGCATCGTGTCCTATTACCTCCACTTGTTGGCATGCGACATTTGACTCCAAACATGCCCCTATAATGACCAGATAGTATACCAATAGTAATAGAGCATAATACAATTGTGAAAGAGTAACACTATGGTAATCATTATGATCTTACTGTGATACCAACATGATACTAATAATGAACTAGTGTTACATCTTGATTGACTAACTGTTTCTGTCATTAATGGTGTTATAGGATGTACAAGAAAACAGGTATTTATCATATCTATCTTCATTGAGTGAGGGAAGTTCACGTAGAATAGAGGAAAGTGAGACATCTAGTAGGTCTAACAGGTGGAGATCAACTAGAGGTGAGAAGATTAGAAGAAAATTCATAGACACATGGAATTTTTTCTTGCAAAAGGGGGATCATGTTCTTATGATCATGAGAGCATAGATGAAATCGAGGTGCCCTTGAGGTACAAACATATAGTGAAACGATGGGTACCCAAGGATCTTCCTAAAATAAACACTGGTTTTTGTGTAAACGAAAGGATATACTGGATTTGTCCATTGTCATTACATGGCTTGGGGTTATTTTCCATGGATGGAATAAAGGTTTGTTACAACAGATTAACAGAATTGATGGAGTACGTCAGACCCTGTTAAATCTACAAAGATTGAATACGTATAGTCCAATATACAAAAAGTATGTGAAGATATGGCTTGGCTGCAAATTATATACATCTAAAAGACAATGATCAAAATAAAGGAGAAATTATCTATATTGACAAAAGGCCAAAAACAATGGGGAATATCGCAAGGTTTATAAACAGTACACGACCTGCGACCACAAATAAGCTACCCAATTGTGTATTTGAGGGGCATGAAGGAAACCACGTATTCGTATGTAAAATAAAATCAATAGCTATAGGGGAAGAGTTATTGATTGATTACAATTTGAATCGAATAGATACAGAAGTTGTTATTATGGGGGTGATACATATACTAATTTACCCAACCTGTAAGCAATGACTCTTATATTTTATGATTTTCATTATGTTTTTTACGATGTTAATCCATTTGGAGAGCTTTGGTATGTTTACTCAGTGTGTCTTATTTTTGTTATCAACAATAAAATTCCTCCTTGGATGTCAATAAAGAGGGAGGATTTCTCATACATTTGAATTTATTTCTCATGATAATGATCACGGTTCTAATTTTATTGTAATGTGGTAGGTTGATCATGGTAAATCAAAAGCGGCCTCAGAACATGTAAACGAACAACAATTTTTGAATTGCATTTAATGTGCATTTTATTTATGTGGCGATCAATTATTTTATTTGTTTACATAACTGAATTATCATTTATTTTGTTGAATATGTAGTTGGTGGGACATGATGTTGATGATGGTTCACTCAGTGAAAGGGATTTGTATGAATCCCCCGACCCTATGGTTTTAATTAGAAAAAAGATCAATAAAGCAAACAAAGAACTAGCTCACTTGTTAGATATTCTAGATCAAACTCCTGAGGTCGAAGAAAGGATCAAAGAATGTATGACAAGGCTTAATACATATAAGGTAATAACCATAATTTCAAGTGGTTTTATTTTTATGTCATAATATCAATTATGAAAGCTTGATTTTTTTACTTTTACATTATCTAAACGAAGAAAAAAAATTATTTCTTATATAGAGATTTTTGGATCCTATTGACACTGACATGCATGGTGTCGGTAGTAGTGGCATTGCACAGATGCCACAGGTTCCTGACGTAGGCCCTCATATAGCTGTTAGGACATAGCTATTCATATATCCACCTTCCACACCATTAGGTGGGAGCCACGACACGCACACCGAGGAAGTGTCCACATAGGTAGGCTCTGGAGGTGGTGACAGAGATGAGGTTGATGATTTGACCAACTATATGGTTTCTTTCCCTAAAGAAAGATGTGTGACCATCACAGGGACCCTTAAAAGAACATTTATGGTCAACGAGGAAGGGCTTCCATTAAATCAAGTTAAAGTCCCAGGTAATTTTTAAAATTTTAATTGTTTCATGTTCTCTATGTAGACAAATATAAATCATCTAAATTATTATTTTTAAATTAATAATCATATAATCATTTTGCGTGTAGGGAATAATGATTTTTATAGGTCCTTGGAGAATAAGGCATTGTTGATTTCTGGGCCCACCATATGGGAGAGGTGGAATTCCTAGAATTCCAACCTCAAAAAAGAATTGATGGATTATCTCGAAATCCGTTTTGGTGTAGACACATTTAATAAGACCTTGGCCACCACCGCATTTAGCCAATATTTAAAATATATGCGAGAAACATATAGGAAGCACTTGAAACAAAACGATAGGTACGAGCATCCTCTGATGATGCCAAAGAGGGAGTGGAAGGCCCTCATTAAGGACACAAAAGAGAAGAAAATGACAGATGGAGGAAAAACACCCTCTGGTCCCAGAAGGTAAATTACAATTTCAATTCAATACCTTCAATTTTTTTAGATGTAAATAAAATTGTGGTATATATTAACATACTTGAAATTTTTGATGATAAGTTGACTGACACGTCAAAGGAAACAAAAGAAAGGCTTGTCAAATGTGGCCAGTACGGACTAGGCCAGGGAGGCTACTTGAAGTTGTAGTCACGAATTGTAAGTACCTAAATCTTATTTGTATCGCCTTAAAATTTTTAGGTAATTGCAACGAATAACATTAAAAATACATACTCTTATGCAATGCAAGGTGACAAGTTTGGTACTAAAACCATGGAGGAAGACCTCCAGCTTGGTTACAAGTACGACTATAAAGTTGTAGTTGAACACCGAAAAATCTTGGGGCAGTTACCAAGAACCACTTTGCAGGATAAATTAAATAAAATTCAATCCACATTAACCTTTATTATTAATATAATATAGTCATGTTGGATATTATTAATATTTACAACTTTGTTTTAATTAGGGGAGCAACACTGTCAATGAATGCACTAGTATTGGAGAGAAGTGTGTTGATAGAAGTTTGCAACCAGAAGATGGTTCTCCCATGCAGTCCCAATTTTCCACGGGGGTGTAGCCCCACGATGGTGCTACGACCGAGATGGAACATGACGGTAATATGGTTGTATTTTAATTATATACTTAATAATTTCGTAGTTATACATTTTGTACTACTATTTTTTTTTACTTATACATTTATGATTGTCCTTATAAAGTTTGTGGTCTCAATGGCAGAGAATGTTGTACTTGAGGATCATACAGTTGAAGAGGAGCACACGGGGGAAACCATTCCAACAGTGCCAACCAGTGCACTAGGTAAATAATGACATTGTAGGTGTTTTTTTTAATATTACTGAACTAGTTCAATGATCTTTAAAAACTGGCCATCTAAATTTTGTATTTTTTTTCTTTTGTAGGTGATGTCTCATCACAACGGCCTCCATTATGCCGTGAGTACCCCGCGACTAGGCATGCTCTATGTGAGAGGACGCAATCACAATCAGATTTTGAAGAGCACCCAGAGAACGAAGACGTAGATATTGATGAAATTCTTAGGAACTATAGAGCTAAGAAGAAGAGGTCGGCTAAAAGTACTAAATGATGATGTACATGCATATTTTAATAAATATTTAATATAAAATCTATTTTCTATGAAATACTTTTTTTTACTTGTTGGGTCACCAAAATGTCATTCTTTTACCAACCTTTTACTTCACTTTTCACCATATTTTGTTTTCCCGTAGCCTTACATTAAGACCATTTTCATGATTGCATATGAGTTTAGACCTATTATTTTCCAAAGCATTAATTTTAGTATTTTGAGTGAGTTTATGATTAAATATTGGAAAAATAGCATGTTTTCACTTATATATCAAAGTGGGATGAGTTCTATGATGTTTACAAGTACATTTTAATACTCCAACCAAGTCATATGATGGAATATAATAAAGCCTATTTTCACATCAATTTCCATTCTCTAGTTTTTAGATGTACAGTGTTCTAGTGTAGTGTATGATGTTATGGAATAGTTTTTACTTTGCTCTTAGGAGAATTGAGCTCACTCCAAATGAATCAAAGAAACATTTTATTTCATTGTAAACAATTGTGAATATTGATATGTATATATGTTTGTTTTTGCTGTAAATATTTCAATAGATTTATATGTTGGGTATTGGGGAATTGAGAGTGATGTGAGGGGGGGAGGAGGGGCCATTAGAGATTATGCCTTCATGTGGTTGGCCATGTTCAGTAGAGAATAAATTGTTGGAGCCGTTTAATCTTGGAGCAAACCTCCCTCGATCCAACGGAGCAATAACAAAGTCAATGTTGACTTCGTTGTTGCTACTTCAAATCAAGGGAGGTAGTTTGATCAAATATTAGACGCATGGCTCCAATAAATTATTCTCAAAACCAAGAGGAGCTCATTCAGGTATGTTCTAACACTCTCGTAAAAATGCATCTTAGAGTAAATAATGCGCTACAAATATGACTTGTATTGATTTTTTAGATATTTATGGAGGTTGAATGATTTTGGCAGGTACTTTAAGATCTTTCTTCGTCGATTGAGGGAAGCTCAAGAATAACAGAGGGTCATACAACTGAAGAGAAACATGTGGGGTCAACCATTCCAACTATAATATCGACCAATTTATCACATCAAGTGTGATTTCTCCTTTCATCATAGTTTATATAGCCATGAATTCTTGTTATGTTTAATGTTTTGTGAATTGTTATGTGATTATTTATTAATACAGGGTTTGCTATGTGATAATTTATTGAAATATATCATATGTTTAGTACTTGTCATGTTCTCGCCTTACATCCAGTAATGGTAGATACGAGTCCATTTATATTGAGTGAAAGAAACATTGGCTTCCTGCAGGGATTGATGAAGTGTTAGTGCATGCATCTACTGCTAGGGATCCTCCTAGAATAAGGCCAAATGAACTGAGAAAAATTTCTATAAATAGTGTTGTTGTATTATGCATCATTTTTTCTAGGCATTGTTCCATATCATGTGGCATGTACTTCCCATCCATCCTAAATATCCTTGCATGTTGATCATGAAAACCCAGAAAGTGCTTCAACGATACAATTTTACTCCTTTACGCAACGATGCAATTTTCCCCCTTTGGTACAAGATGGAGGCTAAGTAGTATGGCTATCTATCTCAATTAGAAAAGCATGGTTAGACCATCTCCTCTCTTTAGTGCAAGACTCAAGATAACCATCATAAACTAGAGGACAACTTAGGTCAAAGGGAGTGATTTTTTGGGTTATGATGGGTTTGCAAAAATTAGAGCTTCCACCAAAACAATCTTAAGCTAGAAAACACTTTCCTTAACATCCTTCTTGTATAAAAAGGTATCAAGATGTATTGAATTAGATAATGAGAAGTGTGAACCAGTCTTTAGCAAACTATCCTTGGGGGAAACTCAAGGTTGATTAGATCCATCATTGGGAACTTTAGGCATCTTCTCACTTTCTTCTGGGAAACAAATGTCATCCAAATGGTAGGTTCCTAAGGGATCATCATAAATAAAATCACAATGACCAATGGAATAAGAGTCCAAAACTTTTTTTGGACTAACATGAGTAATTACCTAATATTATTTATCATATTTAAGACAAAGTTGATTATAGAACTATAATACCTTATGGTTATATTTGTTAGCAAGGATATCATGATTAGGTTTCCGATTTCCAGGCTCATATTCATTAGAAAAAATTAGTCTTCCAAATCAATTATGCTCGAAAAAATTATCTGTCATATCATCAAACTAAAATTTTCTAGTGTTTACATCAAGATCTACATTTATCTTTATATGGTGGAAGATTTTTGTATTTGAAATACTATCGGGAAGAGAATTTTGTGAGATATTTCCATCGTTGAACGTTTGGATTTTTTTCTGGCCAAAGAGAGAAGTTTTAAAGGAATGTGTCTAAAGTTGGACTATTACAAGGCCTATGACAAGTTGGAGTGGAAATTCATTCTCCACATGCTTGAGTGGCTAGGCTTTGGGTCAAAGTTCATATATTATGTCAATATTCTCTTTTCCAATGCTTTGGTTATTGTGTGTGTTAATAGATCCCTTGCTTATCTTATTCCTCTTAGTAGATAAATGATGAAGGGATACCCTATAGCCCCTGATTTATATGTTATCACATCTAATGCCTTAGGTTATCTATTATAAAAGGTAGTTTACCAAGGTAAAGTTATTGGCCTTCCCCAGTAATATTTAATCAACTCCCACTATGCTTATGAACACCTTTGTAAATCTTCTAAAGAGATACTACAAGAGGAGAAAACCTCTCTGATACTTATTGGATTAGACGATCACCCAGGGTGGATTCCTTCCTAATGGAAATGGGTTCAAAGGGGCGGAATCACCAAGTATCTTGGTATTCTATTTAGCATTAGCATGACTCGAAATCAGATGTGAAACTGGGTTATTAATAAGCTTACAGTCAAACTTGAATACTAGAATAGTCAGGATAGTTGAGCATGTTTTTGAGTAGGTAGCTTATATATAGGTCTTCTAAAGGCACATCAGATGTAGTAGGTCGGGTTTTAGTGGTAGTAGGTTCCCCATACTTATAGATTAATTTCAACATTTAGAGCAAGTATGGGATGTTGAAGACTCCTAAAGGGTATGGCCAAATTCATGTCTTTGCATTTCTTGAAAGTCATATATAT
>ML782243.1:588872-603893 GCA_009831015.1 Picea engelmannii
TTGTTTTGGTCCTTGCATGAAGATATCTATTCTCGAGTGAGGGTGCTTTCATGGAGTTTTATTTGTTATATGCATGAGTTATTTTTCCTCTCGGAGATGGAACACTTCATATAGAGATTCCCTTGGAGTAGTTTGGGAGGAATTCCACTTTATTTTTATCTTTCTCTATTTTTACACTTCTCTCATTGTTATAAAGCATTGCACATAGTGAAGGGGGTAGATCAATGCTTTGTATTTTTCTCATTGCTTCATATTTTCTTCTAGAGAGTGTTTGATTGAGAGCTAGCATAGAGTACAGGTGTTGGTTGAACTTCTTTACATCCATGATCATGGTTTCTTCTATCCCATGCGATGTGGACATGTTGGAGAATATTGACTTCCCCGAGATCTTGGAGAGTGTTTGGTGTGTTCCTACCAGTCAGGGACTTTTTTCTTCTACAACCTAGGATCATAAAGATCTATCAACTACTTTTTTGGTGACTAGTACATGTTTTTCTTGTGTAAGAATTTCTATATTTTATATACTCTCTCTTTTATTGCATGCTTAATAGGAAACTCGGTAGTAGGAATTAAATAATTTTGTTTACCCTACTCATTTTTTTCATTCATATTTAGCTCCATATAAGGCACTCATTGATCTATAAGGTTATTTATTCATTAAAAAGACACTCATTTAGTTCTACTTGATTTTCATGCATCCTTAGGCATAATGTTGAGCATACATATTAGTTAATCTTATTTATTGTTTTATATTTTCTGTCAAGAAAGAAAGTAGCTTAAGTTTCCTATTTTTTGTAACTTATTGTAGAAAGATACAAGATTTATACCTCCTCCTCAATTTGCATGCATAACAAATATAAAAAAAATACAAAAACAACATTGCATTACTATTTCCAACAATTAAAACAATGATTACTACTTGCTATATTTGTTTGTTTTTTGCACAACAATTAGTTGATTTTAGCATAAATTTGCATTGGTTTGCATACCTAGTTTTCCTTAGTAAATATTTGCATCTTTTTTTTTCATTTTTATATCATTTTAGTGGATTTCTTCTTGTTGTATGCTTTATTGAATTGTAAACTTTTACGTAGAACAACACTTTATTTTTTTTTATTTAAGGTTCTACTAATAGTTAGTTGATTTGCAATTGATCCCTCGGATCACTTAGGGATACCACCCTGTGGTTAACATGCACTAACTTAGAAGTGAGGGGAAGTAAGCAAGGCAGTGATGGCTTATTTCCTATAGTTATTTGGACACCATGATCTATCTTTGCAAGATGGAAACTTATGGGTGATAACATTTTGGCCTTGTTGGTAGGGAGCTTGGCTAGGCTTTATAATATGTAGAACAACTAAATTTACTAAGATGCATTAGTTTATGTGATTTTGTTTTATTTCTCAAATGGAGACTCCACTTTTGTAGCTCTGGATCGTGTAACGAAAACTATGATATTGGACACTAATGAAGCCATTACTCTAACTTTGGATAAACTTGAGGAGCTTCTCTACTAGGTTAGATTTATAGTTTCTTGTAAGAAATTTCTTGCTTCTTTTCCTTTTGTTTAATCTTGTCCTAATTCTCAAAAATCTCATAGTTCTCTGAGTGAGCCTTTAGTAATTACTTCTCTGAGAATTATTTTTCTGAGTGTTGTTCTGATTCAATCACACCTAGTTCATCACTATTTGTTCCAATGAATTGTGCATCACTGAGTTTCACTACCATTGAAGGGTATCCCCGCGACCTTGTTGATAAGTCTCATACATGTATACATATTTTTGAAGTAAATAAACACTATTATTGTTGAAACACATCTAAAGAAATTTTCAATTTTCATTGAAAATTTTGATTTCAAACATGAAGATGTCCAAATGAAGTTTTTTTTTCAAGAGTTTGGATAATGAATCATGTATATAGTTTAAGTATGTATATATATATATATATATATTATTTTTTATTTTTCCAAGAAAAAAAACTTATATTTGCTATTTCTTCAAGAAATCAAAATATACATTGCTAAGTTGTGTTGCTATGTTTTGATCCCTTATTTTTTAGTAGTTCATGTTTGGTCATTATAGTCTTCAGACTCAAAATGAATTAAAATAGAAACCTCGAAGGAAACATGTCCTTACAAGATAATCATTAACTTAACCATACATACACAAAATTCAAAGTACAAACTGATGTACTGCCGAAAATAGAGAATTTTTGGAGTGTTCATGTATGACTAAGGAAACTTCCTCCAACACTATAACTTCCTTTGATAATGCTTCCACCTTGATAATTAATTCTCTATACACAAGGTTAAAAGAAATATGTTGGAAATGCAACCTAGATTCTACAATTCTTTCAAGTAAAGGAGCAAGAACCAGATTTGATATTGTGCATTGATTATTACACCAATATGTAAGCAATTTATTTTCACCATGTATTTGAAGCTCTATTATACCTTTTGATAATGAAAACCTGAGAAGAATCCATAGGCACAAGATTCAACTCTGTTATTTGTTTATATTCCCACTCCATATTTTAGTAAGAAGTAATGGTGTTGGTTGAGATATAATACAACACCTGTTCAACATGAACCTGGGGTTCCTTGACGAGCCCCATCGAAGAAACCATATGCATAATATTGATTAATTTTAGGTGATCTAGATGGATTTCGGTGGCCTCCAACCTATTCCAACTAGTTCATTTTGGCAATTTTCGATTTTGGCAGTGTTGTTTTTCCTAGTTTTCGGGTCTGTCACATGCTGGGTCGTTTTGTGACCCTAAATAACGTTTTTAGGGATTGCCATAGTCGGAAATGACCTTTGATAAATAGTAGAAAAATGTGTAGTCCTCGGATAGACCTTTCCAACAGGCTATCGTGTGCCTAAAACGGAGTTTGTATGCAAAAGTGATGACCTTGCGAAGTTGATGTACTAACTTACCTAAATAGGGCCCACATGAATTTTGGTGCTTTATCTCCTAGGGTTAAGTTTTTGGATGTCTAGGGTTTTTGAAATTCTTGTTTATTGTAAAAAGGACTTCATAGCCTCATTGTAATCATCTTCTTGTGAATGAGTGCAATTGTCACAACTCTTCTCAGAGATAAGCAGCCATCATTCCAGTGAGCTTGTTTTCCGCTGCATTTTATTGTTTCAGCTTATTTCCTTATTGAATAGAAAACCAGTTATAATGTATCTTTGTTATTATGTGTTAAGCATATTTTAATAATCTATATTCATTTCGTTATGCTCATAAAATCTGGATCAGTGGTATCAGAGTAGTCGTCTCCTTGTCGTATTAATGCATGTCCCCAATGAGGTCAAGGTACAAATAATTGGGTCTCAAGCTTGTTTCTCTTGAGGACAAAAGCTCTCGCATGCCCAAATGACCTCTCATGGCAGGAGAAAAGAAAGATGATGGGACAGGAGATCCTTTCAAAATGCTGCTTGAGGAATGATCCAGATGGATGTCGGTGGCCTCCCACCTATTCCAACTGGTTCATTTTGGCAGTTTTCTAGTTTGGTAGTTTTTTTCCCTAGTTTTCGGGTCCCTGACTTGCAAGGTTGTTTTGAGGCCCTAAACAACGTTTTTAGGGCTCACCATAGTTAAAAATTCCCTTTGATGGATCACATCAAAATGTGTAGGCATCAAATAGATCTTTCCAACGGGCTATCGTGCGCCTAAAACAGAGATCGTATGCAAAAGTTACGACCCCGGGAAGTTGATGTACTAACTTACCCAAATGGGGCCCACATGACTTTTGGCGCTTCATCTCCTAGGGTTAGGTTTTTGGATGTCTAGGATTTTTGACATTCTTGTTTATTGAAAAAAGGCCTTCAGAGCTTCATTTTAATCATCTTCTTGCGAATGAGCACAGACGTCACATCTCTTCTCATAGATAACCCGCCACCATTCTAGCAAGCTTGTTTTCCACTGCATTTTACAGTTTCAGCTTATTTCCTTATTAAATAGAAAACTAGTTTTATTGTATATATATTATTATGTGTTAAGCATCTTTTAATAATATGTATTCATTTTGTTATGCTCATAAAATCTGGATCAAGGAAGCCCTCACGCAACAGAGGAATGAGATGATAAATAGTTTCGTGCAAATCCTTCAGCGGCTACCAACAGGCGATGCATCTTCCTCAAGCAAAGGCGTCGCCCCCTTCAAGGTACAAATCAACTTCAATATTCCTATATTTGAAGGTCATATAGATGCAAATGTTGTAGACAAGTGGTTGAATCTACTAGAAGGGTAATTTTTTTGTCCATAACTTTTCAAATAGAGAAAAAATTACTTCTGCACCCCTCAAAGCCTTTCCCCATGTCAAAAATTGGTGGGAAACTTTTTGTGAGAAAAAGGAAAGAGAGGAACCCTCATTGTTTATAGTCACGACCACCTGGGAATCCTTCATGGATGCTATTAAGGAACAATACTACCATGTCAGAAGTTATGACAACTTATATACCAAATGGACCACACTGTAGCAAGAAAGAGACCAAGCAGTGCTAGATTTCAAAAATATCTTCCATACCCTATGCACCAAGATGGGTATCAAATATTCAGAGTGACATATGGTGCTCAAGTATCGTGGTTCTCTTCATAGATACATTTAGACTGAAATGGAATTTTTGGACATCTCGTCCTTGTGTACGGCCTATTGATATGCCATCAAAATCAAGCAAAATCTCAAACAAAAGACGCGACAATTTGGGCCTGGGAACCCCTCGAGGAAAAAACTAGGAAAGGGCAGCTCCAACCTACAGAACAAAGGATAGAGCAAAGATGGACAATATCAAGACAACTAGTCCAAGCCGTAAGCAAAGAAGGACATCGGAAAGACAAAGAAGGATACCAGGAAGTGGTGCGACTTTCATAAGAGACCTTGGAATAACACTGTTGATTGCCGCTCAAAGTAGTCACTGGTGGCCGAAGTGAAAGCCTATGAATTAGATGTGGGTTATGACTCATATTCAGAACTAGAAAGGGGAAGACGGATCATTGACGTGAAACCCAGTGACATTGTTGCTACCACCAAGCTCCAGCCTGGTGAACTAGTCAAGCCAGAAGAAGGCGAGCACCTTTTCCATTCACATATGTGTGTAAAAGGAACCCCGTTGCACTTCCTCGTTGATATAGGTAGCCAAAATAACTTCATCTCAGTAGAGTTTGTCAAGCGTTTGGCCCTGTCGACAACGCCGCACCCGTAGCCCTACACCATTGGATGGCTCTGCCAAGGAAGCGATCTTTGCGTCAACCAATAGTGTTGATTGTCATATGGCACCAAGCCCTTCAAAGACTAGGTATTGTGTGATGTTTCTCCTCTCGAATTTTGTAATGTTCTTTTGAGAAAACCTTATTTATGGAAACGTCATGTTGTATATGAGTCTAGGCCTCATAGTATTATTATTACTTTGAACGGGAAATTGTATAGGATACCCGAAGCAGTCCCTCCTAGTGCTATTTCCTTGATCTCTGCCAAGCAATGAAGGAAGGTCATCTCTCAGACAAGGAAATTTGTCTTCTTCATGATTTTCTCTCAGAGTAAGTGAAAGATCGCAGCCACATCCAAGGCCTCCACGATCGATCTCTCCACACAACATAAGTAAGTGGATAAGGTCGTGGAAGAATACTCAGATATATTCTCCTCTCCTACCAGGGTACCTCTACACTATGAGGTCAAGCATCCCATCGATTTCACCCCAGGCGCATCTCTACCCAATGGGTCGGTCTACCGCCGCTCTCTATTAGAAAATGAGGAGATCAAGAGAAAGATCAAAGAACTCCTCCACAAGGGGAACATATGTCCTAGCTCATCACTTGTGGAAGCCCAATCGTATTGGTGCAAAAGAAAGATGGGACCTGGTGACTCTGCATTGATTACCGAGCCCTGAATAAAATCACAGTTCGGAACCGGTACCCGATTCCTCGAATTGATGACCTCCTTGATCAATTCATTGGGGCCAAATACTTCAGTAAGATTGATCTGAAGTCTGGCTACCACCGGGTCCCAATAGAACATACATATGTATGGAATACCACCTTCAAGTCAAAAGAAGTTCTTTTTTAATGGATGATCATGCCCTTTGGTTTGAAAAATGCTCCAACGATGTTTATGAGGATGATGGATGATATCCTGCGACCTTTCACCAATACTTTTGTAGTGGTGTATTTGGATGACATCCTCATCTACAACAAGACTTGGGTGGAACACTTACAGTGTATTCAACAGGTTATGCACACCCTGCAACAACATAAACTATATGCAAACTTGGAAAAATTATCCTTTGGCATGGACTAGGTCCATTACTTAGGCTACATCGTTGATCAACATGGTGTGCATGTGGATCCAGCCAAGATCCAGGTCATTCGTGATTGGCCAGCCCCAACCACACTCACTGATCTTTGGAGCTTCTTGGGCCTCACCAATTTCTATCGCAGGTTCGTGTTGGGATTCTCTCATATCACATGGGCCCTCAGCCAAGTAACCACAGGTGGCGGTAAGGAAAAAAATTTGTAGGGCATGTCCCAAAAACAAGCCTTCGATAACTTGAAGCAACGTTTGTGCTCACCCCCAATACTTTCATTACCGGACCTGCAACATCCCTTTGAGATCGAGACAGATGCTTTAGACTATGTTGTGGATGTCGTTCTCACTCAATATGACCACCCTGTGGCGTATCATAGTGAGACACTATCATATGTTTTCCATAAGTACCCTAAGTACGACAAAGAAATGTAATCCATTGTGCAAGCCTGCCGCTAGTGGATACATTACATTTTGGGGAAGGATACAGTCATCCACACTGATCACAAGCCACTACTGTTCATGCAGACCCAAGGAAAATTGTAGAATGACCGCCATCAGAAGTGGTCCAGATACTTATAGAAGTTCCACCTCAACATCAAGTATAAAACAAGAAGTACCAACCAAGTTGTTGATTGCCTCAGATAACCTCCAAATGTGGCACTCACCACGGTGTTAGACTCTTGCGACCAAGAGACCTTTGAATGGCCCCACCTCTATGAGACAGACATTCACTTCTCCACCACCTACCAAATGTTGGTAGAAAACTCAGTGATCGCTAATTTCCATCTTCAGGACGAGTTGTTGTGTCATTTGGGCCATCTATGCATTCTAGCAAGTGAGCGCGCGAAGCTGATTTGGGAAGCTCACTACAGTTAGGTGGCAAGACACTTTGGCATCAAAAATACAGTGGCAATGTTGCAGAAACATTTCTACTGGTCGAAACTTTGACAGGATGTCGGCAAATATATCAGGTCTTGCAGCGCTTGTGCTATTTCTAAACCGACCACTAAGAAACAAGGCATGTACACCCCTCTTCCTACTCTTGATAAGTTGTGGGAATCCATCTCAATGGACTACATTTCAGGCCTCCCGTCCACTGAGAGGGGAAATGACTATGTTTTTCTAGTTGTTAATCTCTTTTCCAAGATGGCGATTATGGCCGCCTACAAGAAGAAAATAACCACAGAGGCCATTGCCAAGCTATTCTTTGAATGCCTCTGGATACAATTTGGGATCCCACAAACCATTGTCTCAGATTGGGACAATTGGTTCCTCATCACATTTTGGTTGAGCCTCTGGTCATTGTTGGATACCAAGCTCACCAAATCCACTGCCTTCCACCCCCAGACAGATGGCCAAACTGAGGTCGTCAATCAAATGATCATACATATCATGTGCATGTACAATTCCAAGCACCCCCACACATGGGATGAGAGTCTTCCCTATGTCCAGCATAGCTACAACTGAGCCATGCATAGCTTAACTGACAACAGTCCCTTTCAGGTGGGGTTGGGATTCCAACCATTGGTCCCCATGGATGTTGCACTACCCCTGGCGACCACCTTGGTCGACTCGTCCCCTGCTCCACCAGAAGCTGACAAAGCCACCTAGTTCATTGAGAAGATCCAACACATCTGCCAACAGTTTCAAGATATTTAATAGAATTCAAATGGCAAGTACAAGCAGCGCCATGATCAACATCGGGTTCCACATAAGTTTTAGGTGGGCGACAAATTTTGGTTGCACTTATAGAAAGAACACCTTACAGGGCCCCATCAGAAGCTTCACCCACTCCGGTATGGGCCATACACCATCACCAAGGCTGTGTGTGACAATTATTTTGTGCTCAACATTCCCCTTTCCTTGGCCTGCACCCAGTCTTCAACGTGGCTCTCCTTCGGCCATATTTTCCACCATTATTGGACACCTCGGAGATAGCAGAGAAGGTGACACCAACAGAGCTCAACCCTGACTGCATGCAACAGGAATCCAATGATTATATTGTGGACACACAGATCAAGGGCACCCGACAACAAATGATCCAGCTTTATCAAGTTGCAAAGAAGGGCAGCTCCTACACAAAGGCAAGTGGCTCACCTGGGGCCAAATTCAGTAGAAATTTCCTCATCTTATGGGGGAAATCAACGCAATGGAAAAAATTGCTTCCTAAGGTGGGAGGATTGATCCATATGGATGTCGGCGGACTCCCGCCTATTCCAACTGGTTCATTTTGGCAGTTTCCGAGTTTGGTAGTTTTTGTTTTCTTAGTTTTTGGGTCCCTGACTTCCAGGGCCGTTTTGAGGCCATAAACAACGTTTTTAGGACTTGCCATAGTTAGAAATGACTTTTGATAGATAGCATCAAAATGTGTAGTCCTCATATAGACCTTTCCAATGGGCTATTGTGTGCCTAAAATGGAGATCGTATGCAAAAGTTACGACCCTGGGAAGTTGATGTACTGACTTACCCAAACGGGGCCCACATGACTTTTGGCGCATCATCTCCTAGGGTTAGGTTTTTGGATGTCTAGGGTTTTTGACATTCCTGTTTATTGTAAAAAGGCCTTCATAGCCTCATTGTAATCATCTTCTTGTGAATGAGTGCAGTCGTCACATATCTTCTCAGAGATAAGCCACCACCATTCCAACGAGCTTGTTTTCCACTGCATTTTACAGTTTCAGCTTATTTCCTTATTGAATAGAAAACCAATTTTATTGTATCTATGTTATTTTGTGTTAAGCATATTTTAATAATTTGTATTCATTTCGTTCTTCTCATAAAATCTGGATCAGTAGGCTCCTTAATATCTATGTGAGATGGTCTCATTGTGATTTTGCTATATTCTTTAAAGAGGATTTGAATTTTTTGCTATAGCGATGAATATATGGGGTTTGGACATTCAAATCTGAGATGACATGTGTCTGCATGAAACATCGCAACATAGACGATATATATGGCATTGGAAAAGTGACGTCGTGTGAAACGATGTTTGATGGGATTCGTTGTTTGTCAATCTCCCGACAATATAAAGTGGCAATTGCGTCGAACGCGCCGTCACAATTTGACCCAAATGTAATATATATATATATATATTGTAAATTACCCACTCTTTGAGTGTGGAATAATGGTTAATACAATTCATTATTCTTTCTCTCATTCTTGTCTATCCCTCTTTGTTTCTTTTGCAAGGTTTCTATGAATTTATACTAGCTAGGTTCTTTGTGCATGTTTCATTGAAACTTCACAAATTTAAGATGATTTTGAAAATGAATAGGGTTTTTTAATATATCAACTAGTCCCGTAGCAGATGAGGAAGATGATACCAAGACATGATAGGGAAAACAAATACAACTACTAAATGCTAAATGTTGCCAACACATTACTTCATCTTATATACCAATGGATGACTAACCAATAAAGAAGGTCATTATGATGTTCATGTAACTAAAAGTATCAAAGAAAGGAATTGTTGGACATAGATCTCAATTTTGTCCTTGTTGAGTTTCAAGGGGCTTAAAATTCTTGACTACCCTGCTTTTTTTTAGGATAAAAAAGGAATTAGAATCTTGAGGATTTATTTAAAATTTTGATATCGGACTCCAACATATATTTCAGGTAGTATGTTACATGATAATATAAATAGTTCAATTTCTATAGTTCCATCCTTAACCACATCATAGATCACCACCAAATAATTGTAATTGCTTGAGAGGTACTTTTGTTGGCTATGGTGGAAGCTATGGATAAGTTACTAACACACAGTTACCTAAACATAGATTGTTAGTTACTACAACTTAGCCTAAATAGAAGATTGGTCTATCAATATAGAAGAATCTTCTACTCAATAAGGGGTTGCATCATGGTATGTTGTTGTGAGTTTGTTAAAGAGGTGCTTAAAGTCTCCCAGAATCTATCAAGGATTGTTGTATCAAGACATCAAACTGTCTTACTCAATCATGAGTTGCAACATAGTAGGCTGTTTTGGGGGTCATAAAGAAGTGCTTGAGGAAGATGAAGGACTATCGTACCATGAAAGGTCAATCCATATACTGTTGTAGTTAGGAAGTTGTTGATGGATGTCTCTATTTGTCTAAACCATGTAAATCATCCTCTAGGAGCTAATTAAGCATAAGAACACTTATCTAAATCCTTCATGCTCTGATGTGAGGCATGTGTTAGTAAATTTGAAATACTACTAGCCTGAAACAAATTATATATAACTTGTATCACAACAAAATTGTTCACCAATTATTGCATAGAGGTTGTTTGTTTGGTTATGACAGTCAATTTGGATATCGAGCCAGACATGCAGTGCTTTTGGATGTGAACGCAATTGGAGTTTTTTTTAGCATATACACACCAACAAGCCAAAGAGTTTGGAACAAAAATGGTTGAATTATATGGTTTATGTTTAGTACAACCTTAGGTAGAGGAGCAACCAACTGTTGAACAAGACCCCTAAATCAAGCAGTATAGTCTCAGATGATTTTGATCCCTTGTTGGAGTGGGTTGTAGGGACCCGACCACCAACATTTGTTAATGAAGATCTTTCTTGGATGGATTTGGACCCACTTCCATAGCTAAAGGATCTAAATGGTGTATGGGTACCTTCAAGGCCAAGGGAACCAAACTAGAATCCCATCTTAGAGTCTATTCATGTCGCAGATGTAGATGATGAAAATTCATATGATCGAATATTCTCTCATATGATTATATTGTAGAGTCTAGAGTCTATCCTATAGTTATTCATTAGTTCTTTGCTTATTTTTGGACTCTAGAGGCCATGTAGAGCCTCTTTGTTGATGCATTTTGGTTCATATATGGATTGGACTTGGTGTTATTTTGGTTATATACACCCTTACTTTAAATATACATGAGAAACTTTGCATATTTGTGTATAATGGTTTGGATCCACATGCATTCACACACACATATATTCAAAAATTGAATATTTTATGTATTTTTTGGTCAAATGATTTCTTGCTCCAATTTTGTTTCCAATTTTTGTCCAGATATGGTTTCTAGGGTTACCCAGTTTGATGATCAGTCTAGTTCTAATAACATTCATGTGGATAGCGGAGCCTCCAAACATATGAACTCTAACAATAGGGCCTTCAACAAACTTCAGAAGTAGTATGAAATAATGCAAGTGGAACTTGGTGATGATTCAAAGTGTCTAATTGCAGGTCTTAGGAGTGAGATCCATCTCATTCTAGATTCCATCGAGTGATATCCTTGAGCTCACTCATGTTTTTATGTACCTGACTTAACTCAAAATATCCTTTCAGTTTTAATGATGTAAAATCTTGGATATATGGTTGAGTTTGATGATCAACAAGTCCTAATCTAGAAGAGATGCTTGGATATTGGTTAGGTGTTGATCAAATGTGTTCATGAGGGTGGTCTATACAAATTGCAAATGGATAGTGTGAGATCTCTAGAGCATGATAGTGACAACTTGTGAGAGATTTGGTAAAAGAGAGTATGTCACTTGCACTATGGAGTGTTTCCAATCTTGAAGAACATGGTGTAGGGATTGCCATACTTCAAGGTTGAGAAGAAAGGATTGTGCAAGGGATGTTCACTCTGTAAGCAGATGTGAAGGTTTTTTTTCCTAGTAGTGAGCATAGGTCAAGAGATATTCTTGAACTAATCCAATCAAATGTAAGTGGACCCATGTCTTCAGCTTCCTTATCAAGTAACATTTAATATTTATATTTTATTGATGATTCTTCTAGGAAGTTCTGGATTTACTTCATGAAGACCAAGGATGAGGTTTTTAGGAAGTTTCAAGAGTTTAAGGATCTTGTGGAAAATCAACCAAGTAAAAATATTAAGGTTTTAAGGTCTAACAACGGAGGAGAGTATACCTCCAAGGATTTTCATACCTTTTGCAAGGAAGAATGAGTCAAGGAGTTCATCATTCCCTATAACCCTCAATAGAATGTGGTTGTGAAGAGGAAGAGTAGATGTATCATAGAAATATCCAAATACATTATTCATGATCTATGTCTACCCATGTATCTCTGGGCATAATCATGCCTTACAATAGTCCATATTCTTAATAGGCGACCCCATAGATATTTGAAGGAAAATACACCATAGGAGACATTCATAGGTGAGAAGCCTTAGGTTTCACATCTTCCTGTTTTTAGTTGTCTTTTCTACATTCATGATCTTGATGAGAAAAGGACCAAGTTGGAACCTTCTAGTTTGAAGAGCATCTTTGTAGGTTATAGTGAGACACAAAAATCTTACAACGTCTACATTCCATCTCAATCGAATGTATTTGTGAGTAGAGATGTCAAATTTGATGAGGATGCATGGTCCTCTAAGTCTCAAGAACATCCAACAATGACCATGGAGGTAGAAGTGCTTGTTATCCCAAAAATAGATCAATAGAAATCATAAAAAATAAAAAATAAAAGATTTGGATCAACAAGCTTTTAAGGTTGTAGGGGGTTCATATTTACCTTCCATTTCAACAAGAAATCCTAAATGGGTCACCCATGCATTATAGGAGGAAACAAAGAAAGTTTTTTCTCCATATACATCCTTTCAGGTAAGCATTCCTCCTTAAAATTCCCCTTTTTTATGTTGCATTTATGTCTCCCATTATTGATATAGAACCTTCCAATTATGAGTAGAAAATATGAAAGCATGTACGGTAGAATGCCATTATGGAGGAGTAAAACTCCATCATGAATAATTATGTGTGGGAGGTAGTTCCTAGACCAAAGGAGAAGTCAATGACTGACTCTAGGTGGTTGTACAAGGTTAAGGATGCAACATATGGAAGCATAAAGAAATAGAAAGCTTGGTTTGTGACTAGAGGGCTCTCCTAGAAAGAGGGAGTTGAATATGAGGATACTTTTTCTATTGTTACCAAGTATACCTATATTATATTTATTATGTCTTTAGCAATAGTCTTTGATTGGAGTTTATATCAAATGTATGTAAAGACAACATTTCTCAATGGGTTGAATGAGGAGGAGGTATACATAAACCAACCAAGAGGCTTCGAGGTGCATGGGTGTGAGACCCATGTTTGTAGGTTGAATAAGGCCCTTTATGAGTTGAAACATGCACCATGTGCATGGTACTCCAAGATCAATGAGTATATTTTAGGTTTGTGTTTTCACTAAGATAGATGCATATTCAAATCTTTACTATTTGGTTGATCATTCTAATTTGCTTATTTTAGTTATATATGTAGATGATCTTATACATAGAGGAAGTTCAAAGAAACTCATAGAATGGTGCAAGGAAGAGTTGGCAAGATAATTTCATATGAAGGACATTATGATGCACTACTTTCTAAATTGCAATCGGTTATGATAATTTAATTTTTTCTTGTGACTCTACTTAATTATTTTTTCCTCGACTTGTGTTTTTGCACATGACAAAGGAAAATGAAATGTAGTAATGATCATCTCCTAAGCTATATCCCTATTTTATACACTATGTAGTAATGATCATCTCCTAAGCTATATCCCTATTTTATAGACTATGTCATTGATCCAACTCAAATATTGGTTTGAGTTTTGTACACTTATAAGATTGCTACTACTAGTGCATCAATGATGTTATTGAGAGATCAAACTTTTGGCATTGGATGGTTAAGGGATATTAGACAAAAATTGGGTGATTTCTAGGAAATTTAATACGGTGAAATATTAAGAAGATAAATCCTTTATCTCTCATTATTTGATCCCTAGGGACAGGGGATCGTGGTTCAATCCATGTCCTAGTCTAGGCCTTTTGACCCCAATATTTATAAAAGGAACAACTCCTTAGATTTATTGTTGACATGGTCTAAGTTCAGGAAGGGAAAGTATAGTGTTGAAGCACCTTATTGGTCCATGCTCCTAGACCAAATATCCTTTCATTTGATAACTAGGGCTCTAGGTTCATGTAGGGAATTGGTACGCCATTGTGTTTGAGCATCAACTTATCTTTCTTGATATTAACTAGGGAGGTTGTAATATGTGTATGTGTAGTTATCATTACCTCATTAATATTTCTCACTTAAATAATTAATATTGTATGTATAATACTCATTATGTTTGGAATATGGTTCCATGACTACAGGGTGATAAAAGTTGGATACCATGGAAAAATGGTGTTATTGCTCGGATATCATCATTCCGTGGGGGTTTTAGGAGGGAGACTTCTATTGTTAGACAACAACCTATTTGCACAGTTAGGAAATAGTTTCAAGTTGTCAATTAAATTCCACAACTATCCTTACGATGAGGAATTGGAGGGCCATGCAACAACATTGAATCACACTATTAAAATTATTGAGCTGAATTTTGAAGAAAATAAAATGACTAAGTATAATTTTGAAGGGGGGGGGGGGCATGTCAGGATCCAATCCTAACCCCTTTCCATGGGTCATTAGTTAATAGGATATGTTTTCTATTTAATAAAGGTTAACATTAATTAATAAGGCCTAATAAATAAAGAAGAATAAGTCAATGTAAGAAGACCTAATAGAAGCTTTTGTTTCTAGAAAGATCTTCCTCTAGAATTTTCCTTAGAAGGTAGAACTAGTATAAATAAGAGTAGGAGGTATTGGATATTTTGTCTTCGAGATTATTGTAATAGAGCTCTGCTCTAGTGGAGGTTTCCCCCTCGAAGAGGCAAGTGAACATTGCTATCATAATAAAGTTTCTCTTCTTGATGATTATTCTAGTGTTTTTTTTTTTTT
>ML782243.1:603945-625942 GCA_009831015.1 Picea engelmannii
TCTTGAGAAACCGTGACTCAGGGGCATCTAAGCTGTCAAAATCACTCGGGGATCGCACCCGGCCTGAGCCACACCAACCCTTAACATGGTTGGATTTTTTGTCCCCGCAGGTTTCGAACCGGTGACTTTTCAACACGAAGTGGCTTAACAACACACTCCGTCACCGACTATCCCACACCTCGGGGACTATGATTATTCTAGTGTTATTATGGTGTTCTTATGATATTTTTTCTGGATATATCATTATTATTCTGTCATTTCTTTCTAGATATTTTTTGTTCTGCATAATACATTGTATCAGGAATATTGCAATATGCATAATATCCAAGATCATTTAAAGGCCTAAATATTCATGAAAGCAATTTAGCAATATAAACATGAAGACACATAGATTTGGGACAAGAAAAATCTTTTTTATTGAAAACAAGATGGTAAGATACAACCTTAATCTTGCTCAGGCCGCTCTGCAAACCTCTCTTGGGCTCCTCTAACAATACTCCAAGTGCACCAATCCCAAAGTGAGATCATCACAACCAACATGCCAATAGAAGTAAATGGGTGGCTTGTATGAGGAGGATGAATGATTGGGAATGTTGAGGTTGAAAACTCAAAACAGGATGCAAAGGATTGGAATGATAAAGGGAGAAATTTTGGCAGAGTTCACTTGCCTCTTCTTTCATATGTTCAAATGACCCCCCTAGGGCTGTTTTTGGATAGAGAAATGATGGTTATTCGGTTGTCAAAATGGATACAGGAGATAAAATGGTTGTGCAACCCAAAATAGCCCGTAAAATCCGTCGGAAGCGCGTAATTTTTTTTGTTTTTTGCAACTTTTTAGAGTATACGCGGGCTAGCAGGTATTCAGGTTGTGTATGTACGCACGTTGCATGTGTATAAGGGAATGTACACCATACAAAAATATGTTTTTTTAGAGGATCATCAACAAAAGTGGTTGGAAAATGTGTAAATGAGTAGGCCAATGTCAAAAATGCATGAGTGGAATTTTGGACTGTAACAAGTGTATCGCGGTGGGATCAATTTCAGCAACCCATATGGCATTATGTCCAAAACATCACCCAACAAGTCAGTGAGATCCAGTGGAATGGGCACCCCCACTGCATCCTCCTGAACCTCTCCAACAATTGTTGCTTAAATATGTGATCCATTCTTCCTTACTACTCTCTTCATACTCAATGTAGACACAAGTTGCACCTTTCCACTGGACTTCCTTGCAATTGTGAGCACAACCCAAGCCTTTTGTTCACCAAGTATAATTGTCTTGTCCATCTATGGCATGAGGACCGAAAGCATCCTTCTTACAGACTCTTTCCCAAGAATCACCTCAAAATCATCCATAGGTATCACCGTTAAGTTAGCCCGACCTTCCCACTTATCAATTCGACTGTGAACTTTGGAGGCAACACCAGATTTTTCCTTTTCCTTATAGTTTACTTCCTTCACCGCAACTCCGCACGGGGATACTCTAAGTCTCAGCTCCTTCGCTACCTCATTCTTCAAAAATTTGTGGGAGGCACCCGAGTCAACCAAATTTTTCATTATTCTTTCGTTGATAACTAGATCCATGAAACAAAATTGATGGTCTTGGCTGCCAAAATTTCCACCCAAGGCACCCAATGCACCAACCCTTCATAGCTTGCTACAAACTAGTCCTTGCCACTATTTTTGTGTTAAGTAAAAAAGACAAATATAATCACAATACAACATACCTGCGTTGCACTCATATTTCGTAGACTGTGTGGGAATTCCTCTTAGTCCACCACTTGGTTCCAAGATGATTCATTGCAAGTCCTTGCAGATCATGGTTCATTTCTCAAACCAAGACTCTTTTGCCTTAGGTCGTGGTGGAACACTTGAATCATCCTACTTTGAGTCATCTATGGCCTACTTCTGTCATACAACTTCATCAATATTTGTCCAAGGAGTCGTACCACCCTTGGTTGTCCCACTTTTGTATTGTGTGAAATATGTGATATTGTGTGTTATATTTCTGTGAAACCCTTTGTTACAAAACCACTATGATACCATATGTCACACCCCCAAGAGTCATGCCCAAGTCCAACCTTGGCATCTCGTGGATGTGTGACACCGTGGTGGTTCTCCCTTGGCAGCTTGGCTCAATCAAGGATACTTCACCCAGACTACACCTCTTCACTTAGAGCATACCCATACTTTTTTCTAGGCTACAAACGAGACACATCCTTACTCTATGCAACTCAGTTGTATACTTAGAAATTTGTTAACTTAGTTTAACACTTAATCAATTTGGCATACAACAAAAAACATGTGAAACATAAGAGACTGATATATAGTGCGAGTGACACCAACAATGCCTAATACCCGGCTTCAGCTTCATTTATTTATATTTCAAAACAAAAAGAAATCTTCACAAAGAGGGCATTATTGTCCCAATTACATAGAAGGGAAGAGTCTCGGGACTTTGCCTCATACACCAAAACTGTCCAGACTTGTGGTCTTGTCACACTAAGACTTACCCCTTGTCATTTCTCCTTGCCTCAACCTAAGGTGCACCCCACTAGTGCACCTAACCGCAGAGCTTCTTGTCTCTTCTTTACTTGGTTTTCCTTGTCTTCTTTTGATTGTGCGCCCTTGCATTTATATGGACTCCAAGAGTCACTTATGCAAAATGCCACGTCTCTTATGTGCATCACATCTCTTTAGTGCATCGCGCCCCTTCGTGAATTGTCACACTCAACCGACCATCGCGCCCCTCTGTGGACCCAGTGTGCACATCTAAGCTCGCACACCCATCAACCATTTTTTTCTTACACTAGTGTGCCCCATCCTTGGGTGCACACCCCTTGTCTCATGCTCTTCCTTGTGCCAATCATCGCGACTCTTCGTGTGTGTGTGTGTTGATGGAATTGTTTAACCCCTCTAATGCGGCCATGTTATTAAGGGTAGACAAGTCCACTCCTTGAGCGTGCTCCCAAGTTGCATCTTCCTTGCCCAAACGCAACCCAATTCTTTGTCATCCATCACAAGGAAAGAAGGGTGTTTTCCCCCTTGGGCACGCATGTTGCCACCATGCCCCAAGGTGCTCTTGTCCACACCCAACATCTTTGTTTGCCCAACTAATTGTTTCCTCCTTATGCTCTTCATTCGTTCTATTGTTGAATATACCCAAGGAGCATGCAGTAGGTAGGTGTCCCTAGAAACCTTACAATGTCCATCCCACTACCACACTACATGAACTAAACTCAATTGACATTTTTTCCATACCAAATTAACATTTTTTTATTTAATTTTATTTTTATAATATTATATTTTATATAATAACAAATTTAAAGTTTTTATTTTTCAAATTTCAATCAACCCATTTTCTATGTAGGAATTTTAAAATTGGAAACAATCATAATCCATTTAAATAAATTGAAAATAAAAATTAATATTTTAAACATTAAGAAAACTTACTTATTATATTAAAACATACTAAAACATTTTTATATTTTTTATATTTATTAAAATAATAAATAATAACTTTTAATGAGATTTTAAAAACATATTTATATAATTAATATTGAATTAAAAATATTATTATATAAAATTTTAAATAGATAAACCAACCAAAATTTGATATAATATTAATAATAAAATTACGTTAATAGATATATGAGTTGTAAGTACATGTATATAGAAACCGCAATGCAAAAGGAACCATTTAGTGCTGAATGACATCTCATAAATTTGTGACCTGCGGCCTGTGAATATTGTAACGATGTAGTTGGCAATAGTTACACTCACACCAATGTGTTGTGGCTGACTCTTACTCTCCAATTGAACCATCTCAGCTCGATCGAAGTCCAGGAGCGATTGGTTGAGTTCAAATGCTCCACTTACAAGCTTACTACGATTAGTGACTTCAAATGCTTCGGACATTATTAAAAATAAATAATTTTTAAGGAATAGAACGGGTTAAAAAAGAGGAAGGGTTTGTATTTTTAGAGATTTTATTTTTATTCAGTTTTTTTGGTAAAAATAAAGATGGTTTTTTATTAATAATAATGGTTTTGTCTAAACATTAGAGCTTTTGAATTTTTTCATTCTAATGAGGTCAAACAGATTTGGGTGAAATAACTATTTTTTATTGTTTAAATTGCATTTTTGAATACATGAATGGATTCAGCACTTGGGTTTGCATTTCTAGAGATGAATTTGTATTTCCAGAGATGATTCCTATGGAGCTTCTTAGAACTAAAGTAAACATGGATTTTTATTAATAATAATGGTTTTGTCTAAACATTCGACCTTTTGAACTTTTTCATTCTAATGGGGCCAAACATATTTGGGTGAAATAACCATTTTCTATTGTTTAAATTGCATTTTTGAATGCATAAATAGATTCAACACCTTGAAAAACATTTAAAACACTAAAATTATGCATACTCAATCACTCAAATCTGAAATTCCAACTTTTTGCTTCAACATTAAAAATATCTCAGAAAGTTTTCGCTGGTTTCAGAGAAAGATATCAAGGGAAATATACACAATAACAATAGTGCAAATTCATATATTGCATGAATGCAGCGATACACAGAGCAAGCCGTGCAGAAGCAAGCAAACAACGTTACATTTGCACAGGGACACGCAGGATTTTATTATGGCACATAGGTTACTTAAAGGTTTAAGCTATCTAGAGATGTTCAGGCATCATGATAAGGATGAGACAAGCGTGGACACTCGGGCAAACCCTTGGGATATCGAGAGACATCCTGGCAATAATCGTAAGTCATATAGTTGCTCCTCACAAAGTTAAGGGCTCGTTTCTGAGCCTTGGAGAGTGTAGGCGGGATGAGACGATCCAAATACCCGGGGTTGCAATCGAGTTGTTCAGCCCTGCAACCGCTGATTATGAAGTCGGTGTAAGTTGAGAGAAAGGGTTCGTAACTGTAGTTTGCCCTGTATTTCCCGCCATCGGTTGCCCAGTCGGATCCGTCCCACATGGTTCCATAGATTGACATTGGCTTCAACGGGTACACTGCTTTCAGACTCTTCAGCCTCCGGAATTGTCGGATGGGAATGCTGTCCACGAAAAACCTGCACTCAAGCCAAGCATACAGATGGGTAGTGAGTCTTTGGACTTACTCTGAACACTTATCAATTAATGGACGAATTTGAATTATATGACGCGTAGTAACGTACATGGCGTGATAAGGAGTCCAGAGGATGCTGTAATTGTGGAAGCCTTTCGTGGGATCGAACCAAAGATGAAACCGCTGTTCTCTTCCGTCACCGCTGCCGTCTCCGTAGATGTTTGTATTGACTGTGTAAGGTTCCCCTGGAATCGTCCCCAGAAACTCTAAATCTAATTCATCGTGCCGATGAGGATATACGTCACTATTAGTCAACTGCACACCAATGCAAACGCACGAATGTTATAATGAACCAGTCAATACATAAATTGCATTTTGGAAGACGAATCTAAGAAAAGGAATTAATTATTACATAGAATGTGGTTACGATCCCTGCCGTGTAACCAGCTTGCAGCTTCATTGCCGCGTTGAAAAAGCCATACTTGTAAACCTCCTTCGACTTAAAACCGCCACCTGCAACAAAAATCAAAGGGAGTTTTTGTATTTTGTTATGTGCAGAACCAAATGAATTAACATGCAATAGGATCCAGGGAGAATAATGGAGTGCATGAAGGAGTAGAGTAGAAGAAGATCTGACCAGAATATCTATCAATTCTAAGCGTCACGGATTTTCGATCATGGGAGATATTCTGATGCCCCGGGCTCCAGGAATTGGAAAAGCCTTCATCAAACGCCATGGTCTTGAAATAGCTTGTCACTGAGGGCGAAGGCGACGGAGGTTGTGGAATTTGATCGGCTGAGACTAGCATTACCACAACAGCAGCTCCGCCTGTGAGTAACAGAGCGACAACGAGCACTAACTTATGTATGCTACAAATAGCTGCCATTGCACTGCAATGGCCTCCAATGCCTTTAAGTAATCCTGTGATTCCAGGCAATGGCTTAAGTTCCTTGTGATTCCAGACTCTGTTCGACCCTCAATTTATTGCTGGAGATCAGTTCTGAATCTGGCCCGCCAGCACTATCGCTTGGAATTGTTTATAAAATCCAAATCCATGCCAAGATTAAAGTATTAAAATCTGAATTTGATCAAGCTTGAATTGGCTGTCAAGTGGGTGTGCATAGATTTTAAATCCATGCATCTCTTATCTATCACAGTCGCAGCGATTTAAAATCTATGCAGTTTTTATCGCTCACAGGTACATTCGCTAATAAGAATGGAGGAGATCACAGGGGACCAGACTGCACATGTAGAGGGAATAAAATTGTAGATTGAAATAGGCCAAAACGATGCACTCCTTCGCTTGTATGTCACTTCACAATAATACCTGCAGCACTTGCTGATTATCTTAACGAACTCAAGAAAGTAAGCAACATCAATAATAAAATAAAAAATGTTGGCTCCATGACCTTTCGTTTCGCCATGGCTACAAATAAATCCATACAAACTACAACTGCCATTGACAACAATACAATAGCACAACGATCTTGAACTAACAATGGGGAATGAGTCCATCTGGCCATGGAAGTAGTCTCTGTACATGAGAAGGTTCCACGGCCAAAGAAAATAAAACTGACCTGAAACTTTGTTTAAAAGACAAGGTTGCACTGCTGGACAGAAAAAATAACTTGCAGCAAAATTAAGAGCAAAACTTATGTAAAAAGGTTAAATACTTGGCCAAGCATAAATAAGTTAAAGTGGACATTAAGAAAGAACCAAATGGAAATGCACAATTTTGAGCCTGAAAATGCAGTTTAGAGGAAAGTTTGATGGTATGAGTTTCGAATAGAGAGGAAGACATGAGGATTGTAGCAGACGCAGGACTTTGAAAAGGAAAGAAAGTGAGTAAATGCTGATAATGATGTAAAGTTTTGATATGTATTGTGATAATGATGTAGAGTTTTGATTAAGTATTTTGATTAAGTAAAGAAAAAGGGGAGTAAAAGTAAAGGACCGTCCAAAGACAAGTATTGAAGAAGATACTTGGAAACACCTCCTAATATCTATAATAAGTACAATGATATAAAGTATATATGAATATAAATTTTCCGTTAATCAGAAGCAATTTGTTTTTTAAGAAATGAGGAGAAGAGTATTCACCCTTTCATTTTGCCAAACCAATCCTATCCTAAGTTGAGGTATATAGGAATTTTGATCTCTAGTAACAGAACAGTAATAAATATATCATTGTTCTTTAAAATTGACCAATATTTACTTTAAAAATTAAATATTATATATTAATAAATTGTTTTTTATTTTATTTAAATGTGTACACTACACTTTGAAAAGGATTGGTATGAGATAATGATGCAATTATTTTTGGGTTTTTTTAGGGTCATAACTTTTCACTCAGTTGTCTCAAATTTTACAAGGAGTTGTGTCTAGAAGAGAGTTCATTGTGTACTGCCGTTTTCGAAAATCTTATAAGGGGTTGAACTTGGGTTGTAATAGTTAGGATGGAGAAGGAATAAAAGAGAGTTATTTTTCCATTTTCATGTGTTTGGGTGGTTTATTTGATCTTGTGAATGAATCTCATCTTCCATATCTAAATTCACATAAGTGATTAGCTTGTTGGAGTCTATTGATTTCTCTAGGTTTAGAGAGTTGTTTGCTTGTTGTTGTGGTTGCCCAAATGTTTCCATATTCCAAAGAATTTTCACTAAGGATTCATACTTCTTGTTGAGGAAATCTAATGTGTCCTAGACTTAATGTAGGTTTATCTCCTTCACCAACTTCTTGGATAAGGTTTTAATGTGCCTAATACTTTGATCCTTAACCAATTTATCCATGATAGATTTGGTTTTCCAATAGAAGTATATTTGTGTGAAGTATTATGTATCACAACTTCCAAAAAAAAACCTTGTCCATTATCCAAGACAATAATTTTGTTAGTGTCTTTGGATGATGTGATTCTTCTTTTTGCATCAATGTCTTTGGATGAGGTGTTTCCTCTTTTCTCCCTAATCTCATATTTAATGTTGGCATGAAATCTTTTATAGTATCTCAAGGTCACCTCTCTAACTTTTGGGTGTGTGCAAGCTAATGATGGGCTCTCATGACGCGTTAGTGGCAATGGAAACATGGAAAAATATCAATATGTTAACTTGGAGCGATTATTCAAGGTACTTTTACAATGAATTTGAATATGGTGTAAGAAAATGAAAATGTAGGAAATTGAATTAGCTTTCAGAATATACAACTTTTATTCATAGAAATTGTTAATAATTATGTCAATTTTGATTTTTTATGAGAATGGTATGTTATTTTTCCAACAAAATATAAGGTATATGTTTTTGTTATAAGGTATATGTCTTTGTTCGTGCATGATTACCTTAAGGATAGAATTTCATTCAAAAAAGTTGTATACTTGTAGAAAACCCATTGTTCTAGTGGGATGTGTTTTTGTAAATTTATAATATTAATTTTGTATTTTTTTTAATTATCAAAGTCAATATATCCTTGAAATTAAAACATCTTTTGTTCATGCAGGCTAAGAGGGTCTACACATGATCAAAAGAATTCATTTTTTTTAGATCGTAGATATCGGTCTCCTCTAGTGCGGCATCTAACTCATTCGAGAAATGGATAAGCTGACAAAGAGTTATAGCAGAAATAAAAGAGGTATGTATTCTAGGATTTTGATATATGCGAAGACAAAAATAAATTAAAAATAGTAAACAATATTAATTTAAAAACAAAACTATATATTTGGAATCTGCATAGCCGACTCTATCTATGTATGTAGTTTTTTCAACAACTGAATTGTTTATCCTATAGAAAAATAACATCGAAGATAGAGATATAGAGGTACTCACAAAAATGGAGGTTTTTATCAATTTGCAGACTGAACCACTAGGTTTGTCATCCTAACCCTAAATCTGAGGCAACCAAGTCATCTTACACAATGTCAATCCCGCCCAAAAAAAAACAAATTCAAAAGAATGTGCACACATTCTCAAGAGTGTGCATGCCCTTTAGGAATGTGCACGCACTCTACCAACGTGCACGCATTCTCAATAGTGTGCACACGCTATAGGAATGTGCATGTGTTCCTAAGAGCATGCACGTACTCTTATAAGTTATTTGTTATTTATCATTCCCCTCCCATCCCTCTCTCTCTCTCTCTCTCTCTCTCTCTCTCTCCTACATATACACCCCCTCTTTGTCTCCCGCTCACTCTCCCTCTCTACACCCCTTTCATGTCTCCCTCTCTCTCCCTCTCACACTCATATACATGGTAAGACCTAGACATGGCAAGACCTAGACATGGTGTAATGTCTCCAGCCATCAACCTCTACTGGGTAACGCTACCCAAACAAACTTATATTTTCCAACTAGATCTGATACCAATTTGTAACATCCTCAACCATCAACCTCTGCCAGGTAACGCTACCCAAACAACCTTATCTTTTCCAACTAGCTCTGATACTAATTTGTAACTGTCTCGGCCTTAAACCGACAGGTCGGGCAACATTACCTTGGAAACTAACATGCTTGAGCGCACACACACACACACACACACACACACATATATGGATATATTTTTAATGCAATTTTAACTAGACATTAACATTTTGTACATACACATATTCTTGCGGAAGCGATAATAACACATATCAATATTTAATGGATGATTTAGTTTCTGCTATCACATAACTTAATGCAGAAATAACAGTAAAAGCATACATGCAGTAATCACAGACAAAAGCATAGATGTAACAGCATATATAAATACATAGCATGTAAATGAACAGAGAAATGGGTACTTATCTTTTAATTGAGGCCCACCAACTGCGTGCAGACCTTCCACGAACCTCCCAGACTTAGACCACGTTTCTCATCACACTTAGCAGTGGGTCACCCCCGAGCTGGGACTAAACTCCATCGGGTAAGGGATTCCTAGGCTTGGCAGGGACAACAAGGAAGTCGCACATAACAACATGAAGGATTTTATCCCAGGAGCCACTTACACCCACAGACCCTCATTCCCCACATGCATGTTCCACCCGAGGAGGGTACACCTTCACTATTACAATTCCATCGACTACTACACCTCCCTTTCCTTGGGCTTCGGCAACAAGCTGGACCAGAAGTCTTAGAGTATTGTAGCTGCTACGAGACTCCCTTCAAGAGAACTCACTTCCCCAACAAACTCTCTCACCTGGGGATAGTTTCTCACAGGCCTGAAAACCTACTTCTTCAATTCAACTCTTATGTCAAACGGACACGGGTGATGTCAACAACAGAATTCGGCTAACGCACAGGTGATGGTAACAACTGAAAATTAGTAAGGACAGGGAATATGGAAGCAAGCCAAGATCAACCAAGGAACTGCGTTGGTAGCAACAACCAACCACTAAGACATAGCATGGGCTCAGGAAAATACAGGTGTGTCGGGCTTCCTAGGAAATACACAGGATAACTCAAGTATATTTTCAGGTTCTAGGTTCTTCCTATCTTGGTATGTGCTTCAATGGGGAGTATGGCAGGCTTCGAGGGTGGCTACCATCACGAGAGTATAGACCGAATCGTGAAGGATGGTGAGAATCATGAGAGTCATGAGAGTGGTGAGGGAACCCTCGAACTAGCTGACTTTCCCACCTAAACATTGCATGCGCCTAAGTTGACACATGTCTCCCTGAAGCTGCATGAGCTCCACTTAACACTCGTCCCCTTTCCCGAGAAACCTAAGACAACACGGTTAAGTCAAACCTTAGCCTCTAGAAAATAATAATATAATATTATTCCTTTAAAGGTAATCCCTCTAGCTTAGCCCATAGTCCTAGACACTTATCCCCTTCCCTACCTAGTGGAGATTAGTCTCCCATATATATTTCTTCATGGAGGTTCTACACGCAGCGATGTATTTTTTATTAATGATGTGAGTATTTACATATACAAAAATCAGGCTCATTGGCCTTAACATCTGGCTCACCATCCTATAAACATAATTACAATTCAGCAGGGGCTCGGCCTTGGGTTGTTACACATGACAAGATCTAGACATCACAAGGCATGGAAATACCTAGACCTAGACATTTCCTTGACATGCCTAAGGCTCTCACACCCACTCCCTCTATATCCCCCCTCTCTCTTCCACCTCTCTCCCACCCTTTCTCTCTCTCTTCGTTGTTAGTCAAAGTCTCACTCTCTCTCTACCCCTCTTTCTCTCTATATTCCCCCTATTTAACTCCCTCTATATCCCCCCTTCTTCTCACACTCTCTCTACCCCCCTTCTATGTCTCCCTCTCTACTTCCCTTCCTCTCACTATACCTCTCTCTTCCCCCCTCTCTATCTCCCTCTCACACTCTCTCTACCCCTCCTCTTTGTCTTGCTCTCTCCCCCTCTCACACCCTCCTCCCTCTCTCTCACCTCTCCTCCCCCTCCCTCCCACTATCTCTCCTCTATCTTTCCTACATCTACCCCTATCTCCTACATTTACCTCTCTCTCTACCCCTTATTTTTCTTCCTCTCTCTCCCTCTCAGACTCTCACACGCTCTCTCTATTGCCCCTCTATGTCTTGCTCTCTCTCCCTCCCACACTATCTCACACACTCTTTCTATCCCCTATAACACACCCACGACGGGGAATAAAGTTTTTCACTTTTCTCAAGGGGAAGAATCTCAAATTCTAAAGCCAAACAATTCTCTAAGACTAGATGGTCTCGTTTTATAGTTAAACGCATAACCTTTCAGTATCTTAGTGCAAGTTTAAGGGCATACGCGACCTCCCCTTTGCCCTACTGTGAAAGCTCAGAGTGTTGGGTGTTAGCTCCTTTTGTGACCCGGTCTATGCGATTAAGTTCCAGGCACGAGTTTCTCTCACGCGGCCATGGGCTGTGACCACCCGCCTACCCAAAAGGCGTTTCGGGACTTCGCATGTCGGGTATTCTACATGTGAGTTACCCTAAATTTCCAAATCTCCAAAATCCGATAGGGGCCTAGTGCATGCTAGCTCTTCCCTTATCCTCCTCCACATGACCACTACCCACGACCATAGGCTTAGCCTAAACGGCGCGTTGCGTTTCGTGACTTCGGAACTTATGATGCATGGCACCCCAACTCCTCCAACTCCCAAGTTTCGAAAGGGGCTTAACAATCGTTAGCTCCCTCCTTTGGCCTCTGTCCATGTGACCATTTACTACGACCCAGAGCCTAACTTCAATGCGCATTAGAACTTCACATATCATGAATTCTCACAACTTCCCTCTTTGACTTTTCTACCCTGTAAGTCAGCGAAATGTTGAGATCTTGCCACGTGTCCTCCTTAATGGACGACCACAATCAAATTGCAATTTCTCATATCGTGAGTTCGAACAGTTATGCTCTTGGACCTTCTTGCCTTGCAAGTCAGTGAAATGTTGATATCTCGCCACGTGTCCTCCTTAATGGATGACCACAATCAAATTGTGATTTCGCATATCGCAAGTTCAAGCAGTTATGCTCTTTGACTTTCTTTCCTTGCGAGTCAGCGAAATGTTGAAATCTCACCACGTGTCCTCCTTAATGGATGACCACGATCAAATCGTGATTTCGCATATCGCGAGTTCGAGCAGTTATGCTCTTTGACCTTCTTACCTTGCGAGTCAGGAAAATGATGAGATATCGCCATGTTTCCTCCTTAATGGATGACCACTATCAAATCATGATTTCGCATATCACGAGTTCGAGCAGTTATGCTCTTTGAATTTCTTGCCTTGCGAGTCAACGAAATGCTAAGATCTCGCCACGTGTCCTCCTTAATGGACAACCACGATCAAATCGCAATTTCACATATCGTGAGTTCGAGTAGTTATGCTCTTTGACCTTCTTACCTTGCGAGTCAACGAAATGGTGATATCTCACCACGTGTCCTCCTTAATGGACGACCATGATCAAATAGAAACTTGTCTCGTGCACCTTTCCCCGGATCCAATGATTGTTGGTTCACGCGCTTCAGATCTGATGGCTCAGATCCATTTTCCTCCTATGCTCACTTCTTGTTGTCTAAACGTGGATTTCAACGACCCAGATATTCTCCTCCACAACTGGGTCCTTAGGGAATTTTGAATTCCCATGTACCCCTTGCGTTAATCCTTTCACGTCGAATCAACGGTCCACAACCTTCCTCGATCTAACGGTCCAGATCACATCGCAACATCTGGTTTCAGAAGTTTAGTCGCGCCAATCTACGACTCTTCCATTGTGCGAACTTGCGAAAACTGAAGTAGAAGAGGCATTAGTACCTGCTCTCCCTCTTCAAATCTGGTGGTCGTGACAAACCTCGAATCCTCCCGACCAGATCTCATCCACTAACTTACCAAAAAAAAGGGTGTTCCCTTTCGATACCTAAATCTCGCTATCCTTCCTAAGATTTGTCAGTTCTAAAGGATTAAGAGCGTTGCGCTCCTTCATTTAGTCTAGAATTTAGGTGGTTCTTAGTCTCTTCTCGCCTCGCTGAGAGCCTGTGCATATCTGCACTACCTCTCCTAAGATTAATAGACTCTGTCCTCACAGTGATTGTCGGAATTCGACCTCTGAAATTAGGGAAGTACTCACTCGACTCTAGGACAAGGATGCAATTCCCTGGGAAGGTGATTTTAAGGAATTTAACTAGAACATAAGGGAAATCAAGCAGATGTAGAATTTCTCAAGGACGAAAGAATACTCTTAATTTACTCATTCAATGCAGAAACCATTTACATGCATACAAAAACAAGCATGCATCCATTATTTCCAATTTAGAGTTCAAGGCATAAAAAAACTAATCAGAACCATAAAGCGTGAAGCGATTGCTGAGAGGGGTGCTCGTTTCCACCCAACCATAGGCTAAATCACTCCCAATGGATTTATCATTGGCCACCCCCGAGATTAGGCCACGATGCTCTAAGATTCAATCTCTTACTTCCATCTCAGCGGAAGTTAGGGACGAAGGCTACTCTCCTTCTTCCCGTATAGGAATAGGTAAGGATGAAGGTTACTCTCCTTTGCCTCTCTCTGTCTCCCTAATCCCTATGATCAGAACTTGTCTGTTCACTTTCGATCCCTCCTCGGACCTGAGAGCTCTGCTCCCGTCTCTTCACTTCTTCGCAGGTTGCTCCCTCTGTCCACCACACTTCCCTTCTTGCCTCCCTCGGCAAGGTTGTGTGTGGCTCGAATCCCCCCATCTGTGGTCAAGTCTAGAATCCATATCGATGGGCAATCTTCCCTATTCTTCATTAACTCTTGAGGAGGCCCTTCCCACCTACTAGCCTGACGGGAATTCATTCCTGGTCAGAGGATTGTTTTGATCTGAGCAAAATTAACTCCAGCATGGTAGTGTTTCGGTGGAGGTTAACGCAACCATTCTGGGTCCTTACCACCACCTTTTTTCATTAGAAATCATGGTCTCTCTTTCTCTTAGCACATCCCCTCTCTCAACAATCATGCAACACATAACCTTTTCTATTACACTAATAAAAATTTGCATTCATCGACCTTATACACAAGGTCCATAAAATCAAACATCCACACTTTTAAGTTTTCCATAGTCCCTTGGTCCATATATTTATATTTACAGACTGGGGGAAACAGGGTGTTACAATTCCCTTCCCCTTAAAAGAATCATTTCCCTCGATGTTCTATCTATCAATATGATATGTATGTACAGAAGTAAACAAAATAGAAAATGTCTACCACATGGCATCTTCCATTTCCCACGTAGCCTCATATAGGCCAAAGTGTTTCCATTCCAGCTTGACTTGTGCAACGGTTCAGTTCCTGAGTGAGGTTTCCTTCCTACCTAGTATGCATTGGGGTTGTGGCAGGAATTATCCCTCTGGTTCCACCTGGATCACAGACCAGTCAATTATATGGTTAGCATCATGTACATATTTCTTTAATAATGAAACATGAAGAACATTATGTGCCTTTACGGTGGGAGGAAGTGCTATTCTATAGGCTACAAGTCCCACTCTATATAGGACTTCAAAGGGTCCATAATACCGAGGTGACAACTTGTCACAGGCTCCCATTCTCAGGGAACTCTTCTGGGTTCTAACTCTGAGATAGACACGGTCTCCGGCTTTGAACTCTCTGGGAGTTCTCTTTCTGTCGGCGTAACTTTTATGTCGGTCCTGAGCAATTTTCAGATTTTGCCTTATCTGTACTACTTGTTGTTCCATTTCTTTCAACATATCTGGTCCGATTGTAACTCTGTCCACTGGATTACTCCAGCTAATTGGGATCTTGCACTGTCTAACATAGAGGGCTTCAAAGGGGCTCATCTTCAAGGATTCCTGATAACCATTTTTTTAGGCAAACTCTACCAATGGTAGGTAGTCTTCCCACTTCTTAGGCTAATGCATTACATGCATCCTTAGCATGTCCTCTACTATTTGGTTTACTCTTTTTGTCTGTCCATCAGTTTGAGGGTGATAGGCTGTGTTGAACAACAATTTAGTCTTGAAACCGACCATTAGGGATTTCCAAAAGTTTGAAGTGAATTTGGTATCTCTGTCGGATACAATTTCCTTGGGCATGCCATGCAGTCTAAATATCTCCTTCAAGAAGATGTTGACAATATCTATTGCATTGCAAGTTGACTTGACAGGGATGAAATGGGAAGACTTACTCAGTTTGTCCACCACGACCATGATGGCATCATTTTTCTTGGTCGACTTTGGTAGTTCGGTGATGAAATCCATGGAGATGGTTTCCCATTTCCATTCTGGGATCGGTAGGGGCTGTAAGAATCCAGCTGGATGTCGGTGCTCTACCTTAACTTATTGGCATTCTAGGCACTTAGCTAGATAGTTAGCTATGTATTTCTTTAACCCAGGCCAATAGAATTTTTTCTAGTGGTCGTGATCATCTTCTGATATCCCGGGTGACCAGTATATGGTCTCTTATGCAATTCATCCATTTTGAACCTCTTCAATTCGTCACAGTTCAGAATATACAATCTGTTTTTGTAAGTCAGCAGCCCTTCCTCAAGCATTTGGTAGCCTTCACACTTCATCCCTGTAGGTTATTGCCTTAGGTATGAGGTCATGATCTTAAAGAATGCATTTGTCTCTTGTGCATTTCTGATTCTCTCCCCAACATCCATTTTGCAGGTGCTTACTGCTACTAGATGAATCATTTTTATACTTCTGCTAAGGGCATCGACCACCCTATTTTCCTTTCCTTTTATATATTTGATTTCAAAATTGAATTCACTTAGGAGAGCCATCCACCTCGCTTTCCTGGCATTGAGTTTTGGTTGATCAAATAGGTGTCTCAATCCACAAAGATCTGTCATAAGCACAAATCTTCTACCCAGGAGGTAGTGTCTCCACATTTTTAAAGCATGTACTATGGCAGCCAACTCTAGGTCATGGGTCACATAATTTATCTCATGCTCATTTAATTTCTAGGATGTATAGCAAATTACACGTCCTTCTTGCATAAGGACTCCTCTAATTCCTTCCTTGCAGGCATCTGTACACACAAGGAAATCATAATCCGAGTCTGTAATATTTATCATGGGGACATGGGTCAGGAGGTATTTCAGTTCCTGAAATCTTTCTTCACATTTTAACATCCAAAATAATTTAGTCCCCTTTTTCTGAAGGGCAGTGATTGGACAACCAATCTTGGAAAACCCTTTTATGAACCTTCTATAGTATCCTACTAAGCCCATGAAGGACCTAATATCGGATACATTTTTCGGGGTAGGCCATTCCATAATGGATCTGACTTTGTTAGGGTCTACTTCCACCCCTTCCTTAGATATAACATGGCCTAAGTAGTGGACTTGCTTCTGAAAGAAATCACACTTGCTAAACTTAGCGTAGAGCTGATGCTCCCTTAGTACTTGAAGTAAGAGTCTGAGATGCTTTTCATGCTCCTCCCTATTCTTGGAGTAGATTAGGATATCATCAATGAAAACCAATACAAATTTGTCTAGAAATTTGTTGAGTACATTATTCATCAAGCACATAAAAGTGGCGTGGGTATTGGTTGACCCAAATGGCACCACCACAAATTCATAGTGACCATACCTCGTCCTGAAGGGTTTTTTTGTGGATGTCTTCATCCTTAATCCGAACTTGATGGTAGCTAGATCTTAGGTCAATCTTTGAGAAGATGGATGCACCTCCCAATTGGTTGAACAGGTCATCGATTCTTGGTAAGGGGTACTTGTTCTGTATGGTTGCCTTATTGATTTGTCTGTAATCTATGCACAGTCTGAGTGTGCCATATTTCTTTTTCACAAACAGGATGGGCACTCCCCACGTAGACACACTGGGTCGGATGTAGCCTTTTTCCATCATCTCCTTTAGTTGTAGCTTGAGCTCAACAAGCTCTAGCATGCTCATTTTTTATGGTGTTCTAGATGTTGGTACTGCTCCCGGTGTAAGTTCTATTGAGAAGTCAATATCCCTTCTCGGAGGTAGACCTGGTACTTCTTCTGGGAATACGTCCTTGTATTCTCTTAATATGGAGTGGTCCTCTAGGTTTGGTTTGTCATCTTCAACGAATTCCAACACCTGTATTTCATATAAGGAACACCCTTTTTTGCAATACTTCTTCATTTGAAGGGTCGATATTTGTCTCATTGAGACAGGCTTATGAATCCCTTAGTGGGTCATATTTCTCCCTTCTTCGTTTGCACCTTCTAAATTTTTATGATAACAATCCATTTTAGTTTTATGAGCAGTTAACCAGTCCATACCAATCAAAAATTCATAAGATCCCAAGGGAAGTAGGTTAAGGGTCGCTCGGGTGGGCAATCCACCCATGATGAATTGGCAGGCTGGTATAGCCTCTGCCACCTTTCTTTTGGTCCCAGTGGCTACTTGTACTAACCATGGTTTAACATGTCTAATTGGTTGCAATTTACACTTATTGGTAGTCTGAGGGGATACATAACTCAAATTAGAACTTGTTAAAATAGAAATTGGATGGTTGGTGATCATACCTTCCAGCTCCACTACTGAAGCTTGGTGATCGGCTTGATTATTGTCCAGGTCTTCATAGATTCGTGGCATACTCCTAGCCACATCATTCACGGTGGTAGCTTCTTGGATATTGTAGACTCCCTTATTGTTTTGTTGTCTGTGTGGAAAGTCCCTCAATCTATGATTTTCTCCACAACCCCATCATTTTAAGGGTTCCTTCTTTAGGTTATCGGTCTTTATGGGGGCTGTCTGAAAAGGTTTATTTCCACTTTGAGAGGGGAAATTTTTTTGATATACACTTCTAGCATGAAGGCTCCCCCTAGAATATTTTCCATAGTTCTTAAGTCTCGAGGAGTTAAACCTTTTCTTATAGAATCTCGAACTACTCTTCTTCTTCCAGCCCTTGTGGGATCTTGTCTTTCTCTCGAACTGTTCATAACAATACCTCGCCTTCCAGATAGCGTCTTCTAAGGTCCTTGGTTCGTCTAAATCAATCATATCCCGATAGGTCTGAGGTAACCCACTAATGAACTGTTGTATTTTTTATTTTTCATATTTTATGTAGGGTACATACCTTAGTAGTTCAAGGAATTTATTGACGAATTCCTCTATGGTGACCTGTCCCAGCCAAAGTTCGTAGAATTCCTTAGTTTTCCCATCCATGTATTTTTCTAACAGACACTGCTTCTAGAAGTATTTCTCAAATTTTTTCCATGAAAAATCCTTCTCATGGAATCCTTTCACATTCCTAAGGTCTTTCCACCATATAGAAGCCTTTCCATTCAGGTTAAAGATGGTTATCCGAGCCTTCAGGTTCTCAGAGTAGTCGTGGACTCTGAAATACTAGTCGTGGACTCTGAAATACTTCTTTAAACCAAGCAGCCAATCTTCAGCCTCTTCTCCCTTCTTTATCTCTCCATCGAAAGAGGGTGGTTTGGTTTTCTTGAACTCTTTAGGACCACGGGTTTTGGAATGCTTCCATTTCCTTCCTTTCTTCTGAGAATGTGATTTGGCCCTGCTACTAGAAGACCCTTCGAATTTGTCATCTTCCTTTTCAGAGGACTCTCCTGATGAGTGTCCCCTGCCTCCAGGTTGGACCTTCTTCGCGATACTTCTCCAAGTGGGGTCACTTATGGAGTCATATTTTTGGGTCTCAGGTAGACTCTGACCTCTCTTCTTGTGTCGTCGGTCTGCATGACTGGTTGTGGGTTCATGTTGTTGTTGCCTCTGTATGTCGGATGAGCTTTGTAGCAAGACTGTGTTAACTTTTGTTTGTTTCTCTTTCTCCTTTATCAATCTCTCGTTGTCAGCCTTGAAACTTTGTAGCTCAGCCCTGAGGCTCCTTACAGTTTCAGCCAGATCTAGAGGGGTTTCCATCACCCTCCTTTGATCAGACTCCTTGTCTCTATTGTGGGAGCCATCCCTCACTTCATGACATATCATCATCCTTTAGTATTGGAATCTTCCTGTGATTTACTGATTGTTCAAGTGATGCCAAAAACGCTTATAGTTAGCTAACAGTCAATTAGTTCATGAAAAATACACATTTTTAATTTCTTAATGCACATGCACAGTAGAAGGTTTCATTCCTTTCTTTCATAGCATTTTTAAATCAGACCTTTTTTTTTTTTTTTGAAAGAGGTAAGGTAGGGTGTCACTCTTTTGAAAGTACTCCAAATAGAGTTATTTAAGCGACTCATCCATGAGCCCAAGAAGTCCAAGTGTTGTAACCATGCTCTGATACCTTTTTGTAACACACCCATGACGGCAAATAAAGTTTTTCACTTTTCTCAAGGGGAAAAATCTCAAATTTTGAAGCCAAACAATTCTCTAAGACTGGATGGTCTCATTTTATAGTTAAACGCAGAACCTTTCGGTCTCTTAGTGCAGTTTTAAGGGAATACGCGACCTTCCCCTTCGCCCTATTGTGAAAACTCGTAGTGTCGGGTGTTATCTCCTTTTGTGACTCGGTCTGTGCGATTAAGTTCCAAGCGTGAGTTTCTCTCACGCAGCCATGGGTTGTGACCACCCGCCTACCCAAAAGGTGTTTCGGGACTTCGCATGTCAGGTATTCTACATGTGAGTTACACTGACTTTCCCAATCTCCGAAATCTGACAGGGGCCTAGCACATTCTAGCGCTTCCCATATCCTCCTCCACATGACTACTACCCGCAACCATAGGCTTAGCCTAAACGGCACGTCGCGTTTCGCAACTTCAAAACTTACGATGCACGGCGCCCCAACTCCTCCAAATCCCAAGTTCCAAAAGGGGATTCACAACCGTTAGCTCCCTCCTTTGGCCTCCGTACATGTGACCATTTACTACGACCTGGAGCCTAACTCTAATGCACGTCATAACTTCACATATTGTGAGTTCTCACAACTTCCCTCCTTGACTTTTCTACCCTGCGAGTCAGTGAAATACTAAGATCTCACCACGTTTCCTCCTTAATGGACGACCACGATCAAATCACAATTTCTCATATCGCGAGTTCAAACAGTTATGCTCTTTGAACTTCTTGCCTTGCGAGTCAGCAAAATGTTGAGATCTCGCCACGTGTCCTCCTTAATGGATGACCACGATCAAATCACAATTTCGCATATCACAAGTTCGAGCAGTTATTCTCTTTGGATTTCTTGCCTTGCGAGTTAGCGAAATGTTGAGATCTCGCCACATGTCCTCCTTAATGGACGACCACGATCAAATCATGATTTCTCATATCGCGAGTTCAAGCAATTATGCTCTTTGACCTTCTTACCTTGCAAGTTAGCGAAATGATGAGATCTCACCACGTGTCCTCCTTAATGGATGACCATGATCAAATCACGATTTTTCATATCATGAGTTCGAGTAGTTATGCTCTTTGACTTTATTTTCTTACGAGTTAGTGAAATGTTGAGATCTTTCCACGTGTCCTCCTTAATGGACGACCATGATCAAATCGTGATTTCGCATATCGCGAGTTTGAGCAGTTATGCTCTTTGACCTTCTTACCTTGCGAGTCAACAAAATGCTAATATCTCACCACATGTCCTCCTTAATGGATTACCACGATCAAATCAGAACTTGTCTCGTGCACCTTTCCTCGGATCCAATGACTGTTGGTTCACGCGCTTCAAATCTGACGGCTCGGATCCGTTTTCCTCATGTGCTCACTTCTCGTTGTCTGAATGTGGATTTCGACGGCCCAGATCTTCTCCTCCACATCTGGGTCCTTAGGGAATTTTGAATTCCCACATACCCCTTTTGTTAATCCGTTCGTGTCGGATCGACGGTCCACGACCTTCCTCAATCTAAAGGTCCAGATCACATCGCAACATCTGGTTTTGTAAGTTTAGTCACATCAATATACGACTCTTCCATTGTGAAAACTTGTGAAAACTAAAGTAGATGAGGCATTAGTTCCTGCTCTCCCTCTTCAAATTCGGCGGTCGTGACAAACCTTTAATCCTCTTGATCGTATCTCATCCACTCACTTACCAAACAAAAGGGTATTCCCTTTCGGTACCTAAATCTCGCTATCCTTCCCGAGATTTGTCAGTTCTGAAGGATTAAGAGCATTGTGCTCCTTCATTTAGTCTAGAATTTAGGTGGTTCTTAGTCTCTTCTCACCTCCCAGAGAGGTTGTGCATATCTGCACTACCTATCCTAAGATTAATAGACTCCTTCCTCACAGTAATTGCGGGAATTCGACCTCTAAAATCAGGGAAGTACTCACTCGACTCTAGGACAAGGATGCAATTCTCTGGGAAGGTGATTTTAAGGAATTTAACTAGAACATAAGGGAAATCAAGCAGATGTAGATGTCGATTAAGGTTGGTTGTCATTGATGTCAACCCTTGAAGAAAGAGCCGTAGGAAAAAGGTTTGGGTAATTGACCCAATAGTGTTTGATGTAAATATGACTCATTATTGGTTTGTCATGGTTGATAAGAAGTAAATATGGATGAACTCCAAAGTGGTCCCCTTATGGTGAAAGCCCTCACGGGAAGACGCTTTGTGGAGTAAGAGAACCCATGC
>ML782243.1:639227-655063 GCA_009831015.1 Picea engelmannii
GGCATGGCATGGCATGGCAAGTGAAGGAAAAGCAAGGCATGGCATGGAAAGGAAAGGCATGGCATGGCATGGAAAGGCAAGGCATCGCAAGGCAAGTCATGCCATGGCATGACATGGCATAGAATGGAAAGGCAAGGCATGGCAAGGCAAGGCATGGCATGGCATGGCAAGGCACGGCAGGGCATGGCTTGGAAAGGCAAGGTGAGGAAAGGTATGTCAAGGCACGGAAAGGCATGGCATGGCATGGAAAGGAAAGACATGGCATGGAAAGGCATGGCATGGCATGGCATGGCAAGTGAAGGCAAGGCATGGAAAGGAAAGGAATGGAAAGGCATGGCATGGTAAGGAAAGGAATGTCATGTCATGGAATGGCATGAAAAGGAAAGGTATGGCATGGAATGGCATGGCAAAGAAAGGCATGGAATGGCATGGAAAGGCAAGGCATGTCTTGGAAAGACAAGGCAAGGCAAGGCATGGAAAGGCAAGGCAATGAATGGAATGGCAGGGCATGGCATGGCATGACAATGCAATTCAATGCATGGCATGGCATGGAAAGGAAAGGAATTGCATGGCAAGTCATGGCATAGCATGGCATGTAAAGTGAAGGAAAGGAAAGGAATGGAATGGAAAGGAAAGGCATGACATGGCATGGCAAGGAAAGGCATGACAAGGCATGGCATGGCAAGGCAAGGCAAGGCATGGCATGGCAAGGCAAGGTGTGGCATGGTAAGGAAAGGAGTGGCATGGCATTTCATGGAAAGGCAAGGCGTGGCGTGGAATGGCATGGTATGGCAAGGAAAGGAAAGGAAAGGCATGGCATGGCATGGAAAGACATGGCATGACATGGAAATGCAAGGAATGGCATGGAAAGGCAAGGCATGGCATGGAAAGGAAAGGCATGGCATGGCATGGAATGGAAATTCAAGGCATGGAAAGGCATGGCATGGCAAGGCATGGCATGGAAAGGCAAGGCATAGCATGGAAAGGCAAGGCACGACATGGCATGGAAAGGCGTGGCATGACAAGGAAAAAACACTTCATTGGATGGAAAGGAAATTTGTGATATAAATTTAAGTCAAATGTCCCTAGAAAAAATGTTTTTTTATTTCTTGGGATGAAAAATGTTCCTTTTTTGTGATTCTTGTTTCATTGCAATCCACATTTTAATTGAATTTTTTCTTGCATAATGTTATGGAAAGATATATATTTACTATTGTATAGGTTAAAATAGGAAGCTACATGGAAAGACATGCAAGGAGGGATTAGTCTATTTTAGATCATAGTTGTGTTCCAGGGATTTGTAACTGTAACAACCTATCTTTTGGCCTTAGAAGGTTAGAACTTTGATTTTTACTTATCTTAGTGATTCATTGCTTAGTATTTGTTGGGTTTAGTTAGAATAAAATAGAAAATTGATATGTCTACACTTGGATCTATGTATGTTTGTGGGATATTATTTTTATTTTTATATGTTTATGATGACGATACTTTTGTGATTTGTTAAAAAATGAAAATTGAAATCATGTGGATACTAGTTCAAAATTATGTATAATAGATGCAAGGCATCGTGTAAATAAACACACATTTCTTAATTGAACATTAATACAGATAAGGATTCTCATGTGAAATATGTAATATATATGCATGGATATGAGATATGAAATATCCAAATGACTATAGCATTGAGGTGACCAAGGCATGGCATGGCAAGGAAAGGCATGGCATGGCAAGTCAAGGAAAGGCAAGGAATGACATGGAAAGGAATGGCAAGGCAAGACAAGGCATGGAATGGAATGGAAAGGAAAGACAATGCAAGGCATGACATGGCATGGCATGGCAAGGAAAGGCATGGAAAGGTAATGTGAGGTTTCAACTCTCGTATTTATATTATGATTATGTTATTCTACATGATTGTTATTAATTGTTCCTGGAGTCTTAACTAGGATGGGTCCTCAGTATTTTGTCAAATTTAGGGAATGAGAACCATTAATTGTGTATGGATTTATCACTTAACAATATTTTCCACCATAAGAGATTCGTTAATGCATAAAGCAAGTATCTATAATAACTTTCGAAAAAATGAACTATTCTTACTTACATAGACTTCATTAACACTTTAAAAAGTAATTAATCAAATTAAATAAATTCATACATTCATACACATAAAATTCATACATCCATCAACATAAAATGCAGAAACAATGAGATTCATAAAAAATGTGCCATGATATATATATATATATATATATATATATATATATATATCATATGGTGGCCTAGATACAAAATGGCAGTCATTGGTCACTTATTGACCACTTCCACCCTCGCCACCCTCAGGAGCATCCTAGAAATCAATCTTTCTTTTCTTTCTCGAAGAATCACCTCAAGTGGTTTTGGGCATGGGTGTGATTCATCGCTCTGGAAACTGCACAAAGAAAAAACATTTTTATAAGTTTTTTTCCACAATGAATTAAAAGAATTGCAAAATGATACTTTGTAATTCAACATAACACAACTCACCGCAAATGGTACTAACAATCATGAGGGTGTAACCCTCCTCTGCGACCCTAATCTCTCAGTGATGCCACCCTGCGTCAGTTACAATGATAAAATCATGAAATCTAAATAAATATGCATAAAATCAATTCCATTCATGATACATAAAAATTTGTCATCAACACATTATCTCACCATGAATATATTGGGCCTCGATGGAGAGTCGCTGACAAGTGGAGTGTTTGGATGTAAAACCTTCTCTAAGGAAACCTCTATTGTGGCAGCCTTGGTGGATGGAACAGATGGAAATGGTGGTGGGGGTGGGTGGCATACAGGTGCATGAAGAGGTATGGGTGGATTGTGAGTGCATCCACTGAGGATGCATGGAATAAGAAAGATGTTGGGAGTAGGCGGAGATGGACCCCCACAAACTGTACAAGTGATGGAAGAACCCTTGGCATAGAGTAAGGTAACCCAAAAGTTGTGGGCGGGAGCCTAGGGAATGGACTAGTACTATAACTAGAAAAAATATTAGCAGTATGCATACATATTAATAATATTGAACTATTAGTACAAAATAGTAAAATTTAACAACATAAATACAACAAATTTGATATTTAAACGAGATTTAACTCTACACATGATACTTGTGATGCAGGGGACTTGTCCATCCTAGGTGGACATTGCTTGACATTGCTTGGTACCACAAACTGTAGAAACACAAGAACATTAAAAATTTGAGGATACCATAAAATAAAGAAATTACTATGGTGAATTTATCAAATGTGACACATACATGTGTATGGGGTAGAGTGATTGAGCATACTACCTCTATTGTTGCATCAGTGGTGGAGACAAACATTGATGCATCCATGGGTGTAGAGGGTCTGTTATATGGGCATAGCAACTACAAAAAAACATACAATAAAATATCGATATAAATGCATTGAATACTATATAAATATATAACGATGAAGAACATAGAGATGGTTAAGATACTAACCTCCTCCATGAAGCGTTGTTGTCTACTAGCCTCAATAGGCCCATATAAATTATGCCCACAACTCGAGCATCTATGAGGTTCACATGAATGACTGTTATGTCCATGTTCTCTCTCCTCACTGCACTATGTTGTACGGGATGAAGCTTTGACCCCTCTATCAATGTCACCGAAAAACACTTCATGTTGAGATAGTGCAACAAATCTCCCATGTTGCACTAGGCTTCGAGTCAATGATGATATAACTACCTGTACCTATTGCAAGATCTCTGCAACATGAGGATGTTGAGAAAGGGGGTCAAGCCTTCACCTAGGGGGATGAGGACATAACATGGGATCACTCCTAGCATGATCTTGGTCCTGTGCAGACCCTCAACCCACCCCTTGGAAGTCACCAATGTCAAAGTAGTTCACATGGTGACCCATAATTTTCTCAAAATATATAAAGGCACCTCCTTGTTATTGCAGGGAGGTTTATCAAATACCATGTACCACCTATCCATCCAATGTTGACGAATTTTTGGGTGGATGAACCAGTCAATGCAAATGTGTTTCTTATTGACAGGTGGTTGTTGTCTAGTTTGGGGATCAATAAAAAGAGACATCAATTCTTGTTTTGAAATACCCAAGTCTCTAACTTGGTTTCTATCCAGTCTCATGTGGTAAAACTTGTACATTCTAGCCATGTATAGATAAATAGAAGGTAACTACCCTTGGGCACTTATAATGGACCTCACAATGACGCCCAATGAAGTGGGAAAGGACTCTCTGCTATGTTCTCCCGTGCCCCTTAATTCACTTACAAGTGTTCTCAATGTGTCCAACCCCTCATCAATTTGTGTGTCTAAGTTGGGTGGTTGTGGTGGGTTGAGATTTTCCTTGCCTTGGTTTGCTTGTGCACGGTTTACATTGTCTTCGAGTTCCATTTTATAATATATGTTGCAATTTAATAAGGAGTGGCATGTAAATTAGGTCGGTTTTTTTTAATTAAAATAGAAAATTACAAAAAACATCAATACATGTTTTAAGAAATAAAAAAACCATAAAATAATCACATTTCTTGTGAATTTTCTACAGTTAATTTTAAACGGAAAATGTTAGGAAATGTAAGAGGTGTCTCTCTCTAAATTTTCTAGATGAGATTTCTCTATAAGATTACAAATTTCTATAATTTAGATTCTTTTAGAATTATTTAATTAATTGAATAAAAGTAAAATTGCTACATTGGGAGGAAAAGAAGAGAAATCAAACATGCATGGCTTGACTGGGACACGGTGGAAAGATATTGACTTTGCTCCTATCTGTTTTCTCAATGAAAGTAAAAACGTGAGCGTGATGTGTGAAAATGGGCACAAATCGCGCCCGCAGCCCGTTAAAAATGGTATGATAGACGAACGCGTGCACATTCTTAGGAATGTGTGCATGTTCCTACCAACAAGCATGCGTGGCATGCCGAGTGGAGGTTTGGGATTTGTCAAACCTATATAATTAGGAACACATGCACCTTCCTGAGAATGTGCACGCATTCCTGTGAGTGCATGTTCATGCTGACCCTCGTGCCACTTTTTCATCCACCAAATTTGTGCACAGACCCTTCTCTCTCTGCTTCGGTGAATTTGTTGGGAGCTATCTTGCATTGTCTGGGCTAACTCCTTCAAGTAGGTTTTCTAGAGCGGCTATCAATCATAAGAGCCTTCCCTTTGAAACACTTGTTAGACATGGTGGACGGTAGTTGCGAGACTACCCACTTGATGCTTACTAAGACATGGGAAAGGGCATCGTTATTATAGATATTATTTTAGCTTATATTTAATAGCTGCAAGTGAATTCTCTTTAGGGATGACTCTGAAACTATCTAAGAATAAACCCTAGGGAAGATATAGGTAAAACCTAGTTCTAGAAGCCAAGAGAGTCATACTTCCACCCAAAAGGACCCTAAAAGTTTAATAACATTGAATAGTAGATCAAGGACAACACAAGCATACCTATAAATCTCGTCAATGAAAGATCGAGGCTATTGCAGCTCATGATCCCACTCATCTTCATGAGTTACTGGGGTAGTTCTTCAAAGTTCCAATACTAGTCATGATGTCTCCTCTCTTATCAGTCATATTGGGAATAGCACTTGAAGTGAGTAGCCTTAACTCCTTACTACTGATTTCATTAATCCCTGTCCCTTCACACAACCATATCCTCAACTCCTTTCTCATCGTGATAACTAGACGTCGCATACCTGCCATGTGTCCCTATGTTTATTAGTCATTATTGAGGGTCTCCTATTTTTTAGGAACCTCTCCTACATTATAGGAGAATATTCTAATTTCTATTCAGTTTAGAGTTAGTTACACTTAGTTAGACTAGTGGAAGTCACTCATGCATTGCAACCTCGGTTTTATCACTAGCAGTTGCATGTGTTTCTCTCACTTCCACATGTATGACTTGGTTAACTGAAGACTACATGACTAGTTAACTAGGACTAGGTGGCAGTTAACTCTGGTAACTTCATTTGTGTGTCCATATCTCTCTACACCACCACTATGGTGCATTGGATTCTCTTCCAATGCACATTAGTTGAGTTATACATAGTATATCATGTGTAAATTATTATTCATTTATTTGGTTAATACAATTCTATTCTCTTTTCTCGAATTTTTCTCTCGTCTTCTCTATTTTGCAAGTTGTCTTCATTCTTATACTAGATAGATATCTTGTATAGGTATTCACCACATTCTAGATGGTATCATATCCCACAAGATGCTAGGAAAAAGGTGCACCATCGTTTTTATTTGTAGGTATTGAAGATTGAAGAACATAGTAAGAATGGAATCTCCACCGTCTATGATTCTCACCCCATACAACTACTTTGAATCGAAGCAAAAGATGGAAATTTTTCTCAGAGGTAGAGGATTTTACAAGTTGACCATGGCTATGAAAACATAACCCACATTAGCCATTGAAAAATCCAAATACCTCAATAGAATGGATGAGGCTTACAGAGCCCTATGCATGCACATATCCCCTGAGTTGTTGTTTCATGTATCTTCTTACAAAAATCCAAACGAGATATGGACCACCATGGAAGGACTCTTTGTCAAACAAGATGAAATGAGAGGCCACATGCTTAAGGTGGAATTACTTGAATTGTATCCGAAAAGCTTTGAAAACATCCAGGATTTCTTCACAAGGTACAAGGATTATTTTTCGCAACTAAAGCTTGTGGGGTTGATAAATCAAAGGAGGAAAAGCGAATGGTTCTCACCATTTTGTCAAAACTTGGTCTGGATTATTCATTTTTTTCTACTTTCCACATTCATAGGTTGACTGCATGATCATCATGGACTATGTCGTCTTTGGATACCTTCATTTAGGCCCTGATTCAGGAGCAGGATAAACTCATCAAGATGGGTGTGATCAAAAAATCCAAAGCTCATGCACTTGTTGCACATGGTAGCAGCAATTCTCAACATCATAAATCTGAAAATAAAGGAAGAGACAAGGCACATGCAGAACAAAAGAAGGAACGGTACTCCAAACCCTTCAATGACTCCTTAGGATCCAAAAGTGGAAAATGGAAGAAAGGACAGAAGTGCACCTACTGCAATCGAGGATTCCATCCATAATATGCATGCATGTAGAAGCAAATATACATTATGACTTAGATTCTTCAAAAGAACAACCTTGGGGATCAAATTCCCAAGGGTACCAAGAAGAATCCAAAAGATCATGCTCCCAAAGGTAATCATCATGCATTAGTTGTTGTTCACTCTTCACTTGATTCCTAGATCATGGATTCAGGCGCATCCCACCATGTGACCGTCACACAGGATATCTTATCTTCTTTGAATGCATGCAATGGTCCTCTTATCCTCATGCAGGATGACTCTCCAATTGAGTTCGTCGAAAAAGGGAGAGTGGACCTAGATCATGGAAGTTTTGAGAATGTTCTACATGTTCCAAAACTTTTTGTGGATCTGCTCTTAGTGCATCATATTACACACTCAGGATCAGGAAAAAAGGTGGAGTTTACACCAGACTTTGTTTCCATATTCAAAATGCAATCAAACTCTAAGGTTGTTGTCGAGGAGGTAAATCATCAATCACGATTATACACTTTTTCTAAGATTATTGAACATGATTCCTTTATACCACTTACGCATGTTGATGATAGTATTAGATTATGGCATGAGAGGTTTGGTCACCTAAACCTCAGGTACATGCAACAACTTAGAAAGAAAGGGATGGTCACTAGATTACCTGATATCGATTTTTCCAAAGGGATTTGTGAAGGATGCATCCTTGGCAAGCACCCTCAAGAGAAGTTTGAGAAGGGGAAGGTTCACGGGGCCTCCTCTCCATTGGATCTGATTCATAGTGATCTCATGGGTCCATTCCCACATCTATCCATCAGTAAGGTAAGGTGCATGCTTACATTTTTGGATGATTACTCACATTATACTTGGGTATTTTTTCTCAAACAAAAGTCAGAGGTATTTGAGAACCTAAAAGATTTCAAGGTACTTGTTGAGACTCTGTCAAGGAGAAATATGAAATCCCTCCATACAGATAATGGGGGGGAGCATGTCAATGGAGATGTTCAGAACCTTTGTCTTGAGTCTGGGATACAGTTGCAGCACACAATACCATATACTACGCAGCAGAATGGGCTGTTGAGGGGGAAAAAATATCTCTCAAGGAGATGGCCTCTTGCATGTTGCATGCAAGATCACTTCCTCAAAATATTTGGGTCGAGGCACTTAAATGTTCTAACTACATCTAGAATAGATCCCCCCCAAATATCCGTCAAGTCTTAGACTCCTTTCGAGGCTTGGACCAACAACAAACCGGAAGTCACCCACCTATGTGTCTTTGGCTCATGTGCATGGGCCCAAATTCCCTCTAAAAAGAGGAAAGCACTAGATCCATAGAGTATTGCACGTATATTTTTTGGATACCCAGATGGTGTGAAGGGATATAGACTTATTGATCCCTCTACATACCAGCTTATCATTGAGCACAATGTTTAATTCGAGGAAAGAATCTCACATGCTCCAGAGGAGCCGCATACAAATGTTTTTGTCCTTCCACCAGTTCTAGATGATGAGTTTGGACATTCATAATCTACTTCATATCTGAGTTTTGATATAGAGTTAGAGGATTATGAACATGCATATGTACAATCAGTACAAGCAGATGAGGAGCCAGTGCAGAGTCCCAAGTAGGCACAGACCACTCTTCAGGATGCATGAGATCTTGTTGGGGATCTAGCCAATCTCAAGAGGACTCGATCTTAGTTCAAGGAGCCTCCTCATGTACTCACAGCCACTGAGCCCATGTTTCTTATGCATTTTTATGTGGCTCAGTATTCAAACCCATAAACCTATGGCAAGGATGAAAGGAATCCCTTTTGGGAAACAACCATACAAGAGGAGTATAACTCCCTCCTCGAGAACCAGACTTGGGATTTGGTTTCGCTTCCTTCAGGAAGGAATCTTGTGAGATGCAGATGGGTCTAGAAGACCAAGAGCGCAACAAATGGACAAGTTATCAAATACAAAGCAAGACTAGTTACCAAAGTTTATCAGCAGGTTCATAGCATAGACTACGATGAGACATTCACTCCAATAGCAAAGATGCACTTGCTATTGTGGTAGCCAGAGGATGAGAATTCCATTAGATGGATGTGAAGAATACATTTCTTCATGGAGATCTCTTAGAGAAGATTTACATGGAGCGACCCCCTGGCTTCATATAGGATTCATCTATGGTTTGCAAGCTCAAGAAGTCTCTCTATGGCCTCAAGAAGGCGTCAAGAGCATGGTATGACAAGATGGACTCCTACCTATTGTCCCAAAATTTTGTGAGATGAAAATGTGATCCAAATGTCTACATGCTTAGGACTATTGATTCACTTCCGATTCTATTTCTTTATGTGTATGATCTTTTGATCGCTAGCTCCTCGACTTCATCAATTACTGCAGTGAAGCGGATTCTACATGACAGGTTCTTAATGGCAGACATGGGTCCACTCCATTACTTCCTTATCCTTGAGATTAGTCAGGATTCTTCAGGCATAAATATATCTCAATCCAAGTATGGTCGATATCTCATGGAGATATTCCACATGACAAATTGTAATTATGCCCCTACTTCCTTCCTATCTAGGGTGAGACTTGAGGATGGCGGGGACACTCCACTAGTTGATAGCACTCTGTACAGAAAAATTGTGGGGATTTTGTTGCATCTCTCCCACTCCTGGCCAGACCTATCATATGCAGTGGGATCAGTCTCCAGGTACATGCAGGAGTCGCATGAGTTACACTAAAAGGTTGCAAAACGTATCCTTCGGTACGTTCAGGGAACATCGGTTATGGGATCCAATATGCAACAGGTTGCAAGTTGGATCTCGTAGGCTTCATAAATTCTGACTGGGCAGGGGACAACACTAATTGCAAGTCCACATCTAGATACACTCTTAGTTTGGGTTCAGGGCCTATCTGTTGGTTGAGAAAGAAGCAGTCTGCTATTGCTCTATCTTCAGTCGAGGTTGAGTACAAAGGAGTAGTTATCACTACCATTCAAGCATTGTGGCTACATAACTTCCTTACCAAATAGGGCATCCAGTTCCACATAATGACTTTCATTTGGTGTGACAACCAAATTACTCTCAAGTTTTGCAGAGACCTAGTGCAGCGACAACAGACAAAGCATATCAAGATCCATATGCACTACATCAAATATCTAGTCCACAAGAGGATCATTGGCCTACAGTTTTTCATTCCTCTGAACAGATTGTTGATATCTTCGCCAAGAATTTCACTGAGCATAAGTTTCACTCTCTACACGATTATCTTGGAGTGAAGGACACAGTTGCTTAGCAACTATCTTTTCTTCTTTTGATGCATTGTACCTTGAGGGGGGTTTTCCCTCTTTCCTCACTTTATTTTCAGTGTCAATTAGCTATATTGTTCATGGGTACCGGGACCCATTCTTCATTACTGATCCAGGTGGATATTGGTGGCCACCCGCCTATTCCACTTGGACCCACACCATTGTTTCTTTTAGTTTTTCAGTTTCCTTAATTGTAGCACAATTTACTATTTTTAGCAGTTCTTTGGGTCCTGAACTTCCGGAGTTGTTTTGAGGCCCTAAACGACATTTTTTGGGCATGAATGCTCTAGAAAATCTGAGTCATTTTCGGACTTGATATTTGCTATTAGCAGTGTATTCCTCGGATAGATCTTTCTAATGATGTATCATGTGTGTCAAACGAAGATAGTATGCCAAAGTTACGACCCCGGGAAGTTGATGTACCAATTTACCCCAACGAGGCCCATATTCTGGCGTTTCATCTCTCAGGGTTAGGTTTTTGGATGTTTAGGGTTTTCCATTGTTTCTCAATAATATATAGGCCTTCGAGCCTCATTGTAACAGGCAGTTCAGAGGCCAGTAGCCGCCACATCTCTTCTCAAAGATAAGCTACCAACGCCCTAGCTAGTTTATTTTCATTCTGTCTGTAAGCATTTTTCAGTCATTTGTTATTAATGAAATGAAGTCTTATTTCCGCTGCATCTCTGCGTTTATGTGTATTTAGGTATTTCATTGTGTTCCTACATAAATCTGGATCAATTACCCCATAGTAGTGTTCAAGGGGTGTGTTGGAGATATTACACACACCTAGGATATTTTTCCATATTTTCCTATTTGTATTAGTCATTATTGAGGGTCTCCTATTTTTTAGGAACCTCTCCTATAGTCTAGGAGAATATTCTCTTCATTTTAGAGTCAATTACACTTAGTTACTCTTAATTAGACTAGTGGAAGTCACTCATGCATGGAAACCTTAGTTTTATCACTAGTAGGTGCATGTGTTTCTCTCACTTCCACATGTATGACTCAGTTAACTGAAGAATACATGACTAGTTAACTAGGACTAGGTGGAAGTTAACTCTCATAATTGTCTGTGTGTGTCGAGATCTTTCTAGACCACCACTATGGTGCATTGGATTCTCTTCCAATGCGCATTAGTTGAGTTAATATAGAGAGTATATCATGTGTAAATTATTATTCATTCATTTGGTTAATACAATTTTATTCTCTTCTCTCCAATTTTTCTATCGTCTTCTCTATTTTGCAAGTTGTGTTCATTCTTCTGCTAGCTAGATCTCTTGTGCAAGTATTCACCACATTCTACAGTCACCCCATTCGAGGACATTAAAATGATTTTTATTAATTAAATACTTGACCATTAATCACATCTTTAGGAATACTATTCTAAGCATCGCATTGTTCTTAAGAACTTTTGGATGGAATTATGCCTTAGTTGTCTTTTTCCCTTATACCAGATATATTCCTAACAATGATTGATCCTAAACATGACCACGCAAAACTCCATCATAACACTAGGTGTGAAATTCGTAGTCTAAATGTTCTATGAAATGAATGTTTTTCGGTGATTTTTTCCGGGGATATTTTCCCAAAATCTGGCAAGAAATTGTTAGATCTGCATATTTGAGTGATTATTTATGTATAATCCGAGTGCCCCGGTGATTTTTCAGCTTGTTGAATCCATTTATGTATTTAGAAATATTTTAAATAACAAAAAATGGTGATTTCGTGCAGATTTATGTTGCCGAGTTCCAATGAAAAAAAATAAATTATAGAACAGTTAAACAACACCGGTGTGAAAACTCCATAAAATCACCATCTCCATGTAGAGTTAGGTACATTGAACAATGTTTACGTTTTTTGTTATGTCAATGTTGTTCACAATTAAAGTTTTGCCAATAAAAGTAAAAATAATAATGGTTAAGATTAGTATCATCATAACAATCACTCTAATTTTTTTCATATACTTTAAATTTTAATAATTATTTTATATTAGTTATTTATTTATTTTTAAATTAAATTTTAATAAAAAAATTATATTAATAATTTATTTATTTTTAAATTAATTTTTATCAAAAGCAATTTCAAATTTTAATCTAAAATTTAAAATAATATTAATTTTAAAATAAATAGTATTAAAAGCCACTATATGAATAGTAGCATGTGTGAACTCATGCAAAATGATAAGTGTCTTCCAAAATGAAGTTGCATGACACTGGAGAGTCGCCTTCCTATAGTTCGAAGTCAATTTAGACCCCACCAGGATAGTATTTCATGGAAACTGGCCTTTCCCGCACCTTGTAATATGGCGATTCACTTGGGTTTACATTTATGCAACGTGTAATTTAGTGGTTCACTTGGGTTTAAATTTATATTGATAATATGTGTTTTATTATAAAGGTGGTGCACTTGAAATAATTTCATCTCTAACATTATTTCAAATAAAAAAAAATAGCGAAACAGTAAGCCTCGACCTCTTTCTTCATTATCCTAGTTCACATTGCTTTTAGTTATTACTATTTTTCAAATTGTAATTAATGATAAAATTCCTAATTCACAAGACACAATTCAATTCAAGAGGGAATTACTAGGAGTGTCACCACTTTTATCTAAGCAATCTATCCTCTTCACTTTAGGCCAACTCAAGGGAGTATCTCTAATATAGTTACTAAAGAAAAGCAATGAGGCACAAGGTGAAGCAAGAGTAGCTTTAGTAAAATAATTTATTTTTATTTTTTTTACGATATAAAAGAGGTGATGGAAGGAAGTAGAGATCAACGTGAAATCCAACAAGGGAAATGGAGTCAAGGTAAATCAAAAGGGTCTATGGGGTTAGAAAGAAAACCTCTCTTAAGAATTTGTTTATTTCATCTAAGGATTAGGAATAAGAGATTAGAACCCAAGGGGGAGAATAATATCTTATCTAATCAAGCTTAACAATGAATACCAAGGCCTTATAAGAAGGGGCCCTAAAGGGAGAACCCTTCACCAACAAGATCAGCTATAGCTTGGTAAACGTACTCAACACCCTTAATAGGGTTCCTAAAATGGATAAACAAAACAAGGCATCAAGTAATTATCAAACTAGCAAAGGAAGAAGGAGAGGAGTTACCCCAAAACATGTTTCCTCCAATTATGGTAGAGTTTCCATTCAATGCATCAATCTAGTTATCATGTAGAAGACATGAGCATTCACAATCAATATTTATGCACCAAATAGAAACCAATATACAAGAGATTCAAGATTTGACACCAAGGTCACAAAGAAAGAATCCTTATACAACCATGTGATCCAAGAAAGATATGTCAATTAAAATCCAAGGAGTGGAAGAACTAAAAATTTAACCATGGGTACAAATGAGGAAGGGATACTCTTTTATAAAGTCCATCTCAACTTATTTTACAATAAAATAATAATATCTCATGTGAAAGCCTCAAATCTAGCCTAGGGAGCAGTAAAGAATTATTTTCTCCAACTAATTATTAAAAATTACATAAAATAATGAAGTGGTCAAGCCACGTGTACAAGTCTCCAACAAACATATGCCCAAGAGAGTGGGATGTCCACATCAAAGAAGGAAGAAAATGAGTCAAAGGTACAACTTCTAGCCTCCAAAGGCTTCAGAGTGGATAGATCCACATCCAAGTCCTCAAAGTAGGTAATGATAACCTCCTAGATCTCCTTCAAGGTGGATGTGTAGCTCTCAAAGGTGGAACATTCCAACAAACAATGAATAGAAGCTCCCAAGAGTGGATGTCTCACCTAAATTAGCTCCAATGGTCATATGTGAGGTCTCCAGTGTGTAAACCCCTCCTTAAATCATGTTAACCACCTCCCACAAGCTTATGAGAGACAACAAGGTCCACCCATGCCAAGTATATGCAACCTCCAAGGTGGACGACTCCTCCAAAGGTGGTACATTCCTCAATATGTTGATGTGGTTGAATGTTCCATGCATTATGACATGAATGGGTCAAGTGCATGAAGAATATCCCTCAAGTGTGTACAGAACTATGTAGATGCCTCTAGAGATGTGAATATGCCTCGAGAGTTGTGCTCAAGGTAATATCATGATTTATGTTATCCAAGTAACAAACCATGTGTAAGTAAGTGAGTGTATTTCAAGTGATCTATGCAATGATGAAGCCCATGCAAGGTTCACTTAGCCTCAAAAATTCTATGGTGCTCCACAAAAGAATCTATACATCCTCGTGTACAATCATATACCAAGGAGTGGAGACTAGAACATCACATCACCAAGTGTTATGCTATGATAAGAAACTAATACACCATCAAAATCTCTAGCACATCATCATCTATGTCATCAACAATCCATGGAACCAAGTAAATACCCCACACATATGGCTCCAACTTGGGAATATGTGCCCTTCTTGGTAGTGCATGAGAACCTTAGAATATCAGCATGTACCTATTAGCAATGACCTTTATCATCAAGCAAAAATATGTGGTAGGATGGATCCACATCAACATCCCCAAACACCATATTTACATAGTCCATTACATCAATAGTTCAAAATTGGATTTTACAAAACAAGGAACAAGTCATTAATGCCAATGTTGACATAAAATGAAATCTAATTCTCACATGGTTAACTTATTCATGCTACTCTAATGCTCAAGTGAGCTTATTCATTCTCCTACCATACTCTAACATTAAGGAATGTGCATGTTAGATGAAATCATAAATCCAATGCAACCAACTTAGCATATCATCAATACGATGACTTATTCCCTTGTATTTGGCCATCATCCAAAATAAGGATACATAAAATTTGGAGTACATACATCTGGAATCTCCATGAAACTATGAAACATGAAACTATGTGCATGATCAAACTCATGCCAAAGATGGCATGCACCACAACAAGCCTCCTCTATCCAAGCTTGGATAACACTTGTATACACATTATTTCTATGATAATTTTCATGAGACCATCCCACATTATCTTCTACAACATTATCATTACCTCCCTCAAGCAACAAAGGCTTAAGACACTCCACAAAATCATTCAAAATAGTATTTCCATCATCCAAGTAAGATGTATGTGAGAGAAGCCCCGTATGGGGTGACAGCTGGAGAACGAGTGCCACCTGGCTGTGATTTAAGTCGGGGTTTAAATGTGGATAGCCCTCCCCTTAATGCTAGCATTACGGATGCAGGCTTATCATAATCGCACTGCAATGGGAGGACGCCTCGAGCGAGTGAGCATTAACGAGCTCGGCGGGTGCAAAGCTAAAGGCGGGTATGGGGGCATTCGGTAGGACTATTGGGTTTTTCTCGCTTCGATGTTGGACTTGCTCTGTGTCTGGAGAAGTTGGTGTGGTTCAGAGCTCCTGGAGCCTTGGCGCAACACCCTGTGGTGGAGAATTCCCGTTGGTAATTACGCTTTTAACGAGTATCAGTTTGTGAGTATCGCTGGTAGAGTGCCTGGC
>ML782243.1:655997-674130 GCA_009831015.1 Picea engelmannii
CAGGTCACCAACAACCTAGGATTTTCATGTTTTATGTTTTTAGCTTTTTGTTACTGTTTTTACTTGTCCTTAGACTTTAGGCACCTGTCCTGGTTTCCTTCGGGCAGGACAGGTGCCAATAGAATATAGCTGTTTTGGACATGCACAAATGCTGGTTTCCGATCTCCGGCAGCATTCTGAACGACTAAACTCTTGACCATGTATACTCTGTTACAGTTTTTGGTTAATATATTATAGTAGGGCCCGCCCTTTTTTATTTAAAAAAAAAAAAAAAGATGTATGTGAGAGATGAGAAAAAACTCTAACAATATCATATCAATTTCACTAGAGATCCATCTCAACATGGACCCTTTACTCTATTGTCTATTGTTTATGAAGGTATACATATCCTATACACCTTTGGATTTGAACTTGTGACCTGAGGAAACACATGTTCTTAACCATTAAACACATTAATACATATTAATTATTAAAAAATTCAATAATAAGTATAATGAATAATTTAAAAAATACAAAAAAAATATAATTAATGGTAAAAATATGTTTTATTTTTTTTAATTATGTTTGTTTGAAGATTATTGACTAGATTTAATAAATCATTGTTTATTATTATATGAAAGTAGTGCTAATGTAAAATTAAAGTAGAATGAAAAATAAAAATACATATATTATTTCTTAAATTGTTTATTATACAGCTTGAGTGGGTCTAATTATTAAGAATATGTGTTTTCTCTTAAGAAGTTACAAGTTCAAATCCAAAGAAGGGTGACTTTACAAGCCAAATTGCTGAGTGAAAGTTACAATGTATGATGATGATAAATAAATATTCAATTACAAATATAAATATATTAAATATTATATGTACTGAGTATTACTTCTTAGTTGACCAAAAAAAATTCTAGGAAGTTTTCTAGAATAATACATTATAATTTTATTTTATTTTTAAATATTTAAAATTATTTAACTTAAATTTGATTCATCATTCAAATTGGGGTTTTATTGCAGTGGCGGCGGCCTTCTTGAAATTCGTGAAGTTATTTATGAAAGCTCATAAACTTGTATGTATTCTTAACTTTGCATCCCGTCCTCGCACTGCGTACTAAACAAGGAAAAGAACAGATGGCCCAAGGAGGTATTTCCAGCACTTAATTATGGTACTAAACAAGGAAAAGAACAGATGGCCCATTGTAAGCTTTTCGTATGAGGTGGCCCAGGATAGATTATGGTGCAAGAAATGGGGTCACAAGCCCGAGACAAAGGAAATGTGGCTCAAATAGTGAGGGCCAACTTGAAAAAGGTGCCTTCTTGAAAGAACAATATAACAATCTTTGCTCTATATGATGATGACATCAATCCATTCTATGATTATCACAACTCATTAAGGCCATTAAACTTAAAGTTGTATTTGGGTTATATTTTTTTAATTTTGTCCAAACTGGTTACTAATGGTTGGAAACCTCAATTCATAGTATTCATAGTATGATTATCACAACTTGGTAAGGTTATCAAATTTAAAGTTTTATTTTGGTTATATTTTTCTAATTTTGTTTAAATTTTGGTTAAGAATTGTTGGAATTGTAGATTTTAATTATTAAATTCATAAAATTACAATGCTCCAAAACAAATTCAGGGTGTTTAATCTATTTATTCATTCAAAAATACAATTTAAGTAAAGAAAATTTGTGATTTCACCAACAATTATATTCCATGATATTACCAAAAATAATCAAAAACCTAGAAAGTTTAAATACGTCTATATAAAAACATGGATAAATTATAGGTGTTGGCTAAATAGTTCTACTTTTTGAGTTTCCACCAAAATCAAAAGGAAAAAATCTCCTAAAAGAACCAAAAGATAAAACTTTAACTTATATGTATGGAAATTCAATGAAAAGAAAATATAATTTTCTATATTGAAAATATGTATAATACAATATTACACTAGAACCAACCCATTCCATGTAATCTTCGGCTTGTTAGGCAAATGAAGCTAAAACCTAACAAGATTCTAATAGCAAAGCATATAAAACCAAGATTAAACTGAGATCAACAATCACACAATTAACAAAGTGATTTATGTGAAAATCCAATACGGGAAAAAACCATGGGGCAGTGATAATCAGTGTTCTTATTATTGTTCAAGGGAGAATTACAATAGTCAAATCAAAAGCATACAACCATACTCTCCTCTCATACACACAATCACCTCACTATTGCCTCTTGCTCTCACACTCACTACACATTGCACTTTCATCTCTATGTGTATGCTCGTATATATAACATCTATCACAAAGTTACACAAACTGATCATAAATAGATCACATAGATACACAACTTATTCAGTGAAAAATACATGCATGCACAATCTAAATATAGTTGGCTCAATCTAAATGTATACTGATCAAATTGAATCATCCGATTGAGTCAGAAGTTTAGCATAAGATTAGTTTAGCACACGATCGTAGGCTTAAATGCCAGTCGAGAATAGCATGCTTAAAAAGACTTTGTTGTCTCGTGCATTAGTGGATCAATCTATTGTGTTTTTAATGTAGTTAGTGGATCTTTATTGATGTTTTGGTTATCAATTATACTATAATTAACATATATATTAATGATAATTTATCAACCTCAAAATATCTAGAGAGAGCAATCGCTTGTCTATGTCAATTGATACTGTGATTTCTCTTATCTTGTATCTCTTTTAATGATAACAAAGCAAATCATGCAAATTAATGTCTCAAAAGATCCAAGGAAAATATACAAACAACAGATCATGGAAATTATATTTTATGAACATCGGGATACATTCTAGAGCAAACCGTGCAGAAAAAAACTTAACAATTTACATGGTTTTAAACCCTACCCTGCAAACATTGTTTGATCACAACGTCACATCTGCTCATGTGCACACATGATTTTATTATAGCACACATAGGTATTAGAAGGTTACGAAAAGGTTTTTAGGTCATAGGTCATGTATGATGAGCGGGAGATGAGCGTGGACACTCGGGCAAACCCTTGGGATATCGAGAGACATCCTGGCAATATTAAAAAAAATTGGTCAAGAAACTTGTATACAAACATTTAGATCAGTGAAAGTTCACTTGTAGTCCTACTTAAGAATTGAGAATGAAAACCGACTCCTTAGGGGAGACAACACGGCTGCAAAGCCACTCTTCGTTCAATTAATCAATGATAAGTACAATATACATATAATGATATTTGTTTTGAAATGGTTTAAAACTGTTGAGCCAACCTCAACTAATCTCCATTATTTCTAAGTCAAAGGATACAAGACCGAAAGCAGTAGTTTGGAGTAAGATTTGGAAGCATTTTAGGTAGAAAAATTGGAGGTCGGGTGGGTCTCAACAGCTACGCATAAGACTTAACCTTCCCATTGTAGGGTTTTCATATGAGGTGGCCCAGGATAGATTATGGTGCAAGAAATGGGGCCACGGGCCCGAGACAAAGGAAATGTGACTCAAATAGCTAGGGCCAACTCGAAAAAAGTGCATTTCTTGGTTCTCTTGTATGGTCATTGTTATATCCCCTCGTCTCCCGATCTTGCAGGAAATCTTGTGTTTCTTTGTTTATAAGAGTGATGTGTTTCGTTGTGGGTTTGACCTGGGTGATTTCTTTGAGAGAGAGACTTTCGCTCTCCACGAGCCCTTGGATTTTTCAGAGAGTTTTAGGCATGCCCATGACAGTCTAAGAAGTGATAAGTCCATGGGTTTTCACAAGAAGAGGGGCAGTTGGCTGGGATTTGAGCAAAATTATGCCAAATTGAATGACAAAAAATCCAGCAAGAACACAGAAGCTTGGGGTAGAAATTTGGATTTGTTGGTTAAATGCTATGATGTTGTGTACAACAACAAAAAAATTCTAGCCAGTGTAGCAGTTGTGCCCTCCCCTTCGCCCTCATAATCTCCTAAATCTCCAAGGTAGATAGAGTTTTGAAGTGATTTGGCCGAAGAGAGATCCAATTCTTCTCTCCCCATCTCTTCTCCTGAAAGCTTCTTTAGTTTCATTAAATCAGAAGTTGATTTTGATTTAAATTTAGATTTAGCCAAGGAAGGAGAATATGATAATGGCAGTTGGGATTCTAATTTCTACTGCTTAGATGGTCGATGGATTACTTAGAGAAGCTAACAACTATGTTCGTAAATGGTTGTTGGAAGTAACAAGACATCAATAACATGATTCATGCTTCATCCTCTCCTTCATCACTGAAAACAGTAAGACAATTTTAGAAGCATGTTGTTAAAAGCATATTTGATGGAAAATTGTCTTATAAAAATAGGATGGAGTTCACTAGATACTGCAGAGAGAAAATATCACCAAAATTGGATGAAATACATGATCAAAGTTCACTTAAGAAAATGTATAGCATATTCTACTCGCGCACGCATCTGAGAGAAAATTAGAAAATTATTCACGTAAAAAGGAAAAGAAATGTTAATAACGCTGAAGTAACAAGCATATTTATTTTTTAAATAATTATTAAACTAAACATTATTTATGCTTGCGGTTATGCTTGCGGTTAGACATGGTATATAATGTTAGATTTATAGGTTGACTGTGTAATTTACTTAGTAAGTTGGCAATAAAGTAATAGATTTTGAAAGTAGTAAATAATCAAAGAGATTTTGCTGATCTAATCCAGTTTTAAATATTATTAATATATAATCATGACAGATTTAGCCTTGCTCATGCCACTGCATTTGCTCACTAGATGTTAGTGATAATAGGTTTGGATGATAGTAGGTCTTGAATTTGAGGAAGTGAAGTTTTTTTTTTGTTTTTAAATGTATTTGATAAGTGGATACAAAATTTAAATATTATTAATATATAATCATGACAGATTTAGCCTTGCTCATGCCACTGCATTTGCTCACTCGATGTTAGTGATAATAGGTTTGGATGATAGTAGGTCTTGAATTTGAGGAAGTGAAGTTTTTTTTTTGTTTTTAAATGTATTTGATAAGTGGATACAAAATTTATAGGTCAATATTTATGAATTTATCATTTACATTTTACTTAATAAAATATTGATCATAATTTTTCTAGATATTTAGTTTAATATAGATATAGTTTGTGGAAAAAAGTATAGATCTATCCTTTCTTAACACACAAAAATGATTTTCCTCCATTTTAAACTTAACTTAGAAAGCTTAGTCAAATACATTATTCCAGAACTCATAAATAACTTGCATAATTTCAAAGACTAAATAAATTTGAAATTCCATGATTCCAGAACTCATAAATAACTTGCATAATTTCAAAGACTAAATAAATTTGAAATTCCATGATTGAGTGAGAGATTACGGACAACTATCCGTTGTAAATTGCATTCTAGGGCATTAATTGGCCAATACATAGGTCATATTGTCCACTACATTGTGTGGTCTAAATATTTAAATATGAGATGAAGTTTTTCCATTCCTTTTCACTTAGGGTTTTTGCATTTTTTTTTTTTAACAATTATCATCCATATATATAATAAATACTTAATCAATTTTTTTTTTAATGAGAATAATTTTTTAGTTAAAATTATTAAGTTTGAATCTTTTAATTAAAATTCATTAAGTTGTATAAAAAATAATATATATATTATTTGTATTAATAATAATAATAATAATTTTATTTTATTTAAAAGGTATACATACTTTATTTTGGGAATTTGAATTTATAATTTCATGAAAAAAAATACATAATCTTAACCATTAAACCTTATTAAACAAATTTATTATTTTTCCTTTTTAAAAATCAATAAAATTATTTTTAATTATATTTAAAATTTATATAATATTTTTTTAAATAAATCATAATCAAATTATATTCATTTATCAATATATTCGTCACATTTTAAAAGTGTCTTATCATATAAACCATTATTAAAGATATGTGATTTTTTTAGTTTTATTTTAAAATAAATTAATTTGAAAATATGTTTTTATAAATTGATTTGTGAATTTTTTTAGTTTTATTTTAAAACAAGTTAATTTGAAAATGTGTTTTGATACATTCTAGTAAGTTGTAAAATAGTTAATTATATTATTTATTTTATTAAAACTAAATAGTTAATTTTTAATTATTGAATTTGTTAATTTTTTACATATAAAAATAATTCATATTTTTTTTATTCTAAATTAAATTGTTTTTAAATTAAAATTAAAATCAAATATAACAAAAAAAAAAAATTTAATTATATATAACATTCATTTTTAAATTACATATAGCATTCTCATATATGAAAAAGTTTAAATTATATATAACATTCCTTTTTAAATTACATATAACATTCCCATATATGGAAAAGATCAATATAATAATTTTTTCATATATATGATGTCCAAGTAACCTCAATCCATTATCACAACTCATTCAGGCTATTAAATTTAAAGTTGTATTTAGGTTATATTTTTCTAATTTTGTCCAAACTTTGGTTAGGAAGTGTTGGAAACTTCAATTCATAATATGATTATCATAACTTGTTAAGGTTATCAAATTTAAAGTTGTATTTTGGTTATATTTTTCTAATTTTGATTAAGAATTGTTGGAATTGTAGATTTTAATTATTAAATTTATAAAATTACAATATTCCAAAAAAAATTCAAAGTGCTTGATTTATTTATCCATTTAAAAATACAATTTAAGCAAAGAAAATTTGTGATTTCACCAACAATTATATCATTCCATGATATCACCAAAAATAATAAAAAACCTAGAAAATTTAAATACACCTATATAAAAATATGAATAAATTATAGGCTTTGGCTAAATAATTCTACTTTTTGGGTTTCTAGCAAAATCAAAAGAAAAAAATCTTAAAAAAAAAAAAGATAAAACCTTAAACTATATGTATGGAAATCCAATGAAAAGAAAATAAATATGCACAATACAATATTACAGTAGCACCAATCCATTGCATGTAATCTTGGGTTTGTTAGGCAATTGAAGCAAGATTAAACCGAGAACAACAATCACACAATTGACAAAGTAATTTATGTGGAATTCTAATAAGGGAAAAAACCATCAGGGAGTGATAGTCAGTGTTATTATTATTATTTAAGGGAGAATTACAATAGTTGAATCAGAGGCATAAAACCATCCTCTCCTCTCATACACACAATCACCTTAGTATTGCCTCTTCTTCTCACACACTCACTACACATTGTACTTTCACTTCTATGAGTATGCTGATATATATAACATCTATCACAGAATTACACAAACTAATCATAAATAGATACACAACTTGTTCATAAAAAATTACATCCATACACAATCTAAATATACACAATCTAAATATAGTTGGCTAAATCTAAATGTCTACACTTATGATCAATTTGATTCATCCGATTGAATCAGAAATTTAGCATACGATCAGTTTAGCACACGATCGTAGGCTTAAATGCCAGCCGAGAATAGCATGCTTAAAAAGACTTTATTGTCTCATGCATTAGTGGATCAATCTACTGTGTTTTCAATGTAGTTAGTGGATCTCTATTGATGTTTTGGTTATCAATTATACTATGATTACTATATATATATATATATTCATGATAATTTATCAACATCAAAATATCTAGAGAGAGCAATCTCTTGTCTATGTCAATTGATACTGTGATTTCTCTTCTCTTATATCTCTTTTAATGATAATTTATCAACCTCAAGGAGACTGCACTCTGTTGTTTGTGTTTCAGAAAGCTCCCAGGAAAATATACAAGACAGCAAATCATGCAAAGTAATGTCTCAAAAGATCCAAGGAAAATATACAAACAGCAGATCATGGAAATTATATTTTATGAACATCGGGATACATTCTAGAGCAAACGGTGCAGAAAAAAACTTAATAATTTACATGGTTTTAAAACCCTACCCTGCAAACATTGTTTGATCACAACATCACATCTGGTCATGTACACACAGGATTTTATTATAGCACACATAGGTATTAGAAGGTTACGAAAAGGTGTTTAGGTAATAGGTCATGTATGACGAGCGGGAGATGAGCGTGGGCACTCGGGCAAACCCTTGGGATATCGAGAGACATCCTGGCAATAGTCGTAAGTCATGTAGTTTTTCCGGACAAAGTCAAGGGTTTGTTGCTGATCGGTGGAGAGTGTAGGAGGGATTAGCTGATCCAAATATTCGGGCTTGCAATCGCGCTGATCAGGCGTGCAACCGCCGACTATTAAATTGCTGTAAGTTGAGAGAAAGGGTTCGTAAGTGTAGTTTGCCTTGTATTTTCCTCCGTCCGTTGCCCAGTCGGATGCGTCCCACAGGGTTGCATAGATGGACATTGGCTTCGACGGGTACTGCGATTCCACACTCTTCAGTTTCGGGAACTGTCGGATGGGAATGTTGTCCACCAGAAACCTGCACCCAAGCCAAGCATACAGAGAGCTAGTGAGTCTTTACCCTAATTATACTAAACACTAATCAGTTAATGGATATTGATTGAGAATAATGTGAAGCGTAGTAACGTACATGATGTGTTGTGGAGTCCAGAGGATGCTGTAATTGTGAAAGTCTTGGGTGGGATCGAACCAAAGATGGAACTGTTGTTCTCTTCCCACACGGCTGGGAATATTACCGTCACCCGTGCCGTTTCCATATATGTTTGTATGGAGTTTGTAAGGCTCCCCTGGAATCGTCCCCAGAAACTCGAAATCTAACTCATCGTGTCGATCAGGATAGACCTGACTATTAGACAACTGCACACCAATCAAGCAAAAGGAATCCATGTAGCATGTATGAGGCTCGAGCTTATAAAGAATCTATCAAAATACAGTGAGAAAAAAATATTACATAGAACGTCGTCACAATCCCCGCCGTGTAACCAGCTTGCAGCTTTAGTGCCACGTTGAACAAGCCATACATGTAAGGCTGATTCGATTTAAATCCACCACCTGCAACAGAAAACAAAAAGAGTTTTTCTATTAGAAAGAAAAAGCAAATGATATGGCATTCATTAGAATTAAGTGAGAATATTGGAGTGCATGGACTAGCAGCACAGCAGATCACCAGAATATCTGTCAATCTTGAGCGTCACGGCTTTTCGATCTTTCGAGACGTTCTGATGCCCTGCGCCCCACAAATTTGAAAATTTTTCATCAAACGTCGTGGTTTTGAAATAGCTGGTCACTGAGATAGAAGGCAACGGAGGTTGCAGACTTTGATCAGCTGTGACTCGCATTACAAGAACAGAACCTTCATTTGTGAGGAACAGAGCCACAAGTAGCACTAATTTACGGAAGCTAGAAAAAGCTGCCATCGAGCTACAATGGCCCGCAACTCCTTTAACTGATCCCATTATAGGATTTAGGTAAGGGAGGACAGATGCACTGAGACTGTGGTGCTCATCGTAACCTACTTCTGATTCCAGTTTCTTTGCAACCCTCTATTTATAGATGGCATCAGCTCTGAGCCGGTCCCGCGAGCACTATCGCTTGGAATTCTTTATAAAATTTAAATGTGTTGATCCCCGATTAAAGTATAAAAAGAAACAATTGCATAAAGCTGAATTCGACTGTCAAGTGGGTTTGTAAAGATTTAAAATCTCTGTATCTCTTATCCATCACAGTCGCGGAGATTTAAAATCTATGTATCTCTTATCCATCACAGTTAGTCGCAAATAAGAGTGGAGGGAATCAGTGATGCACTTTGGAGGCACTAAAATTTGTGGAGTTAAATAAGAAAAAGCAAGTGCGCACTCTTTTGCTTGCATCTCACTTCACAATAATACCTGCAGCACTTATCGATTATCTTAACGAACTCATATACTCACGAAGCAACAACACCAATAATAAAGTGAAAATTCAATTTCCGTATACATTACTTTTAATTGGCCATCGCACAAAAGAATGTGCTGTTCAAATACGGACATTGGCCATATTTTTCAAGAAATACCAGAAAATTGCCAACCTAATCAGTGACGCATTTTCAGTAGGTTAGGTTGCCAAACTTTACGCATTTTCAGTAGGTTAGGTTGCCAAACTTTTTAAGAAGAATACCATACTATCAAAGAAAATATAACTCACATAACCAAACCAGAAAATATAACTCACATAACAAACAGAGTAGAGTAGCTAGTAAAATATAACTCACATAACAAACAGAGTAGAGTAGCTAGTAGTAATTTATCTAATTCGACCAGAAAATATAACTCACATAGCAAACAGAGTAGAGTAGCTAGTAGTAATTTATCTAATTCGACCATCACATAAGAGGCATAGTAGAGTAGCTAGTAGTAATTTATCTAAATAGTGGTTAGAAAATAAAATATAACTCACATAACCAGAGCATAAAATATAACTCAACATAACATAGTAGCAACCAGAGCAGAAAATATAACTCACATAGTAGCTAGTAGTAATATAGCTAACTTATCTAGTGGTTAGCTAAGCTATGCACAATAACCAGAGCATAAAATATAACTCAACATAACATAGTAGCAACCAGAGCAGAAAATATAACTCACATAGTAGCTAGTAGTAATATAGCTAACTTATCTAGTGGTTAGTTAAGCTATGCACAAAAAAACTAAAGTTTACTAAAAATTTTAGAAAAGGCTAAATAATTAGTCAAATATAAGAAGAATACCATATTATCAAAGAAAAAATAACTCACATAACAAGAGCAGAAAATATAACTCAAATAACAGAGCAGCTAATAGTAATTTAACTAACTCAACTAGTGGTTAGCTAAACTATGCACAAAAAAAACTTAACATTATAGAAAAGGCTAAATAGTTGGCCAACTAAACAATCTAGAAAAAGTTAAACTGTTAGCCAAATATAAGAAGAATACCATACTATAAAAATATATATATATAACTCACAAAACCAGAGCAGAAAATATAACTCACATAACAAAGCAGCTAGTAGTTTAGATTTTTTTCATTAGTTTTGTTGTTTAAATAATTTAGAAAATGAATAAGTATATATATATATATAACTCACAAAATCAGAGCAGAAAATATAACTCACATAACAAAGCAGCTAGTAGTTTAGATTTTTTTCATTAGTTTTGTTGTTTAAATAATTTAGAAAATGAATAAGTATATTTTGTTATTCTACAATTTAATGAATTTCTATTTATATTTATTTATTTAGATTTTTATGAATTTCTAATTTTATTGATAACTTTTTATTACATTTTTAGAAAAGGTTAAATGATTTTCTAAATATAAGAGGAATATCATATTATTAAAAATATATATAACTCACATATCCAGATTTTTTTTTTTTGTAATTTAGTTTTATTTTTAAGATAATTAGAAAATGAAAAGTTATATTTTGTTATTTGAAAATTTGTATTTATTTAGATTTTTATGTATTTCTTACTATATGCATGGATAACTTTTAATTAATAAAGTTTAAGTTTTAGATATTTTTATAATTTAGTGGCTTAGCCAAATAATAAGAAAAAACAATAAAAAAATGTTCATATATGTTTTGGAGCACTTAGATGTAATTGTAATTGTTTTAAATAATGTGGACCAAATGACTCTAACACATGTTAGAGAGTGAAAATTTTAATGGACTCTTTTGTCATATAAAAATAATAGACAATAAAAATGGCCCATAACATGAACACAATTTTTAAAATCATATGAATTAGACAAAAGTTTAGTTAGAGAGTATAGTAAAGTGTTTCATATTGCAATTAAAGTTAACAGTGCTTTGGAGCACTGAGATGTAATTGTAATTGTTTTAAATAATGTGGACCAAATGACTCTAACACATGTTAGAAAGTGAAACTTTTAATGGACTCTTTGTCATATTAAAATAATAGACAATAAAAATGACTCATAACATGAGCACAATTTTTGAAATCATATGAATTAGACAAGACTTTGGTTAGAGAGTAAAGTAGATTGTTTCATATCTTCATTAAAGTTAAATTTCTAGAAATATATGTTTTTTTATACAAACAAGTCTCTTCAAGAAATTGAAATTGTGTACTTATATTAAGTAATCAGTTTTTTTCTTTAAGTAAATATTATAACTAGCAACTACTTGTGACATTTTATATAAATTATCTTAAATCCATATTATTTATTTAGCACTTAGATAGATCATATCTTTTAAGATATAAATTATTTTAAAGGTGCAAAAACTGGAATTTTATATCTCTAATCTCTCTCATATTTAAGTGTAAAATGGTCATCTTAACTTAATGATTAGAAAAACAAAGTTCACAAATAGTTATTAGTTAAATTTAAAAGATCCATAATAATAAAAAGAAAGAGACACATGAAAATATATTAAAAAAATACATGTACATGTCACATATCACATACATACTTAGGAGAAAATTTCTTCAATTATGTAATTGAGAAGAAAACATGTGGCCTATTTCTTCCACATTATCATTTGAAGCATTTGAACATCAAATGCAATTTGGTTGATATGGAGATTATTGAAAATATTAATCCTTACAAATATGAAAATTTTATTTCTTTATAGGTAAAAGCAATTACTTAATTTTTACTAACAAAAAATAATAATATATATAGATTAGCATACTACATTAAAAAAATGCAACAAGTTAATTTCATAAAAGGCTTTAGTGTACACATATTTTCTATTATTACAATATTTATATTATATTTTGACATAATTAGAAATTTTATTTTTATTGAAAATGTTTTAGATAGACTAATACAATTCATGCATAATTATTAATTTATATCCATAATAATTAGTTTCATAAATTATAATTTATTACGCCGATAGGCATCCCCCCTATTGGAATCGATGGTTTAATGAGTCTTTTAATCACAAATTCCAATCTTATGGTCTACAATGAAAGATGCTGGCATATTCTTCATCGTTCACTCAAATAAATGAATAGGATTTAATGTTCTTAACTTCCTTGCATTTATGAATGTGTCTGTTTCCTTGTTTACTTTTTCACATTTACTTAATCTGATTAAAAAATTAATGCCCTACCCATTGATTGCCACGTTTAATAACTAATTTGTATAATCAACCTCATTGCCACATTCCAGTAATTAGCAGGGACCAAACGTTTATGGATGTGAAGGGTTTCAATGTTTGGCATTACTCTGGTGCTCTGTCATTCCAATTCTGTAACTCTGGTGCTTTGTCGTTCCAATTCTCCTCCTACACGTCTGTTAAAGCGGGCGGAAAATCAAAGTAGTGTTATTAATAAGAATAGAAAAGAGGTCGATGGGAGGGTTATGAGCAAGCAAAATGAAGAAGTTGTTGCAGATTCGAGGGACGACGCATATGGAAATTGCAATATAGTATTTACAATTGCGCCCTGTGCTTTTGATGTTTTTAATTGTAGTGTCCCCAAGGCCGAGCCCCGTTACAGATCATGATATATGCAATGAATTGTAAATGTGTTTTATAGGCTGGTGAGCCAAGTTTTGCATAAGCTGGAAGGCTTATGTGGTTGTTAGGCCAGGAAGCCTAAGTGTTTGAAGGCCAGGAGCCTGTTGTTGTACTTGTATGTATGCAGAACATTTAATAAAATATAAACACCGCCAGGTGCAGACCGACCACGATGAATGAGTGAAGGGGGACTTAGCGTCCACAGAGTGGGCAAGGGACTAGGGGCTGGAAGGTGGGAAAGGGGCTGAGTGATGAGCCTAGGGGCTTAAACCTGGAAATAATATTTTAATATTGTTTCAAAAAGATATGTGCATCATATGTTTTATCCTAAGTCCTTTTGGAAGGACACGTGATTTCCCAAGTGGTGGGAGGAACGCGTGCAATGCAGGCCGATGGAACGCATGCAGTTCCAAGGGTGACAAGTGTCAGCCCTAGTGCATGCAGATAAAACGGCCAAGATGAGCCATGAGGGGGATTCCTCCTCCATTCGACCCGACTGCCTGGAGCCAGATCCATAGGAGCCAGTCTGCAAGGGACCCTCGTGTAATTTTGATACAGAAAAGAAATCATGTGTTTGTCCTGAAGAATCTATGTACACCCCTGTCCAGAACTGTGGAGTCTGTGTCTGGTTCTAATAAAACCCGAGAGCGCATTTCCTGAACTGGAACCCTGTGTTGGACTCGAGTGGAAGAATCCTTGTTTGTTCGGGAAAAGCTGAGCTAACCTGTGCGTGGTGTCTCTATTCCGAAAATACGACCGTGAGATCATCCTGTGACTGCTGAACAGGTTTGGGAAAGCCTGTGTCTGTTTGCCCCGTGGATTGTTGTGGCCACGCAGTACTGGACTGCGTGAGGCTTGTTGGCCTGTGAGAGACTCCTCCAGGTGAGAGAGTGCGTAGAGGAAGGAGAGAGCTTCTGGAAGGAACCCTGTAGCTGCTACAGAACCCGAAGACTTTTGGTTCGGTCTGTTCCTGTAACCCAAGGTAAGGGAGACTGGCAGCCGAAGGACTGTCCAGGTGACAGAGAAGGTGCACTCTCCTAGGGTGGAACAGGCATGTGGGGAATAAGGGTCTGTGGGCAGTGAGCGTGGGAGATTCCTGGGAGAGAATTCCTTCCTGATGGTTGTGTGTGGTTGAATTCCCTGTAACCTCAGCCTATGTCTGGATTCCTTGCCCTGGGGTGGAGCTCAGTCCCAGCTCGGGGGTGACCCACTGTTGAGTTGAGGAGCAGTGCGGTCTACAGCTGGGAGGTTCGTGGAAGGCCTGCATTTGGTTGGTGGATTCCACCATTGATAAAGATAAGTATCTGAATTATGATTTGATCATGTTTTGCATGATTGAGTTGTTTATGTATCATGTTTTTTGTTGTGTTTATGAATTAATATGATAAGGCTAAATGCTTGTTGAATATAGCAGTAACTCATATGTTTTACTCTGAGTTAAATGTATTATTTTGCTTGAATGCATGTGGTTATATAATTTCAGTATGAGTTATGTAAACTTTCATGTATAGAATGGTAACTGAGAGGTTTAAAAACCTCAGTAGTGAAAAGGGTACACTACAAATTGGTATCAGAGCCAGGTTTCGACACTGAGCCTAGATGGGCCAGTGGAGCAATCTTTGGACTGAGAATGCGAGGGGAAATTGAGTTGGGAGGACCAATTTCGGACCCTGGTTTGCTCCAAAGCGTCAAGGAGATGCTTAACGAGTTTTTAAGCTCAGGAGGTTTAGTGGTGTTGTGAAACCACAGCTGGTATGGTCTATGACCACAGGGAGACAGGTCTCTACACCAATGGTGTTAGAACCTTAGGATCCGTTCGAGAGGGAAGGCGAGCCCTCGTGATCGTTGGATCTGGAAAATTGTGCACAAGGTTTAAAGCCTTTGGATATTGCACAGGGGATTGGAAAATCGCGATACGCAAAATCCTGATTTGGTTAGGAAGGTTAAATCTTAGTATTTAGGGGCGAAAGCTCCGAATTAGCGAGAGAGAATCTGAGCCGTCAGATCCTGGTCGGAAAAAAACCCGACAGCCGTAGGATCATTCGGGAGATGTCTGAGGGTTAAACCTTCGAGACTAGGGGTGAAAGTTCTGAAATAGATCCAGACCGTCCGAAAAACGGAGGACACGTGTCGTGAAATTTTCCATTCCGGGAAATCGGGAATCGCGGGGACAAGGAGTCCATGCATTGCGAAACTACGAAACCTGAAACCCCGATGAGCGGTTTGATTACGGTCACAAGGTAGAGGTCACATGGACCTCGGCATAACCGAGGGGGCTAAGGTAAAGGCGCATCGGGAATCTCGTGGTCGAGTGTTTTTCAACAATTGAAACCTCGAAACCCCAACATAATTAGAGCCGTCCATCTGAGGGACAGGTGTCAGTATATATCGAGGAGCCGGAGATCTGTGCCATCGGAGGAATTCCCGATAGAAGAGTCGTGTGGACCACAGGTGGAACTAGTGGAGGACAGGTGCCAGCAGCCTGGGCAGAGTCGGGAATCGGCATATCGGAGTTCCTAAGGACAAGGAACTCAAGACCTTTCAAGGCCTGAACCCCCGGAGGAAATCAGAACCGTTCGTTTAGTGGACACGTGGCAGAGATCTGCACCATTGGGGAAAGTCCCGACAAGGAGTAAATTCATCGACGTTTGGAGTTCGTCGGGATATCGGGGATCCCGGTGACAAGTGATTCACACACTTTGAAATCGCGATCCTCGAAACCCTGATCAGTGGGGGACAGTTGTCATCTTGACGGAGAATCGCCACATCAGGAAATCGGGGATTCCGTTGACAAGAGGTTCGGTGCATTTCGACTCGCAAACCTCCGAACCCCGATAAGAGATAAGGCCGTGGTCACAAACCAACGTTCATATGGCGCTAAGCCTATAGCCAGGGGCTATCGTGAAAAATAGGCGCATCGGAGATCGGGGATCAGCGTTTCAAGTTGCTAGAACATCGTGGGTGTCAAAACCCCGATAGAGCAAAGGGGGGATTTCGAAAAAGAGTTTCCTGTGGGAGGAAAATTCCTCGATAGGGAATAGAAGAACGTCAAGTTCTTCGGGCCGATAGAAGGAGAAAGATCATGTGAGCGGACGTGCCCTAGTAGGTGCGCCTGCGTCGAGGCCATGTATAGAATGGAAATTGAAATGACAAGAAGTGGGGAGTCACTGCATAATGAACTCCTGAAAGTTCCAAAAATTGAAGTTTCAGACATCCGAAAAACACAGAGCCAGACAGAGCTCAAAAAACCTTGTGAAGTTGAAATGTCTTTCGTTCTTGTTCGCATTAGTTATAAATATTGTGGATTGTTTGTGAAGGTTTAAATGGCCTGACAAATTTCAAATTTGATTACACAGTGTGTGTGCAGATTTAACGGAGGGCAATACTCCAGTTAATCAACGCCGAGTATGGAGTGGGGAAAAACGCAGTTTACCCCTGAAATAGAAGATGAACAGGAAGGAAAGGATGTTAACCTGGGAGTCAAAGGATCGAACTCTAATGGGCATGGAAAGGAGATGGATAAGGAAGGACATATAATGAAAATCCTTGAAGGATTGCAAAGAGAGGCCAAGGAGCGTTGAGTTGATAGCCGAAAGCTCATGAAAGTCAAGGATCGGCAAGGGAAATTAAACTTAAAATTCTTGCAGAGTATGGAAAGAATAGAGAAGAAACTTGAGAAGGGAAGAGACTCAGGTACGACAGAGAGTTGCAGAGACCATGGGAGAAGAAGTAGATCGAGGAGTGGTAGTCGACGTCACAGTCGCTCCCAAAAACATTCGGACAGGGAGACACACAGCAGTTCGAGCCCGTCCCCTACCAGAAAACATCAAAAATATGGAACGGAGGAATTGAAAGGAGAGATGAATAAAATTAAGCCTATAACATTCGATGGAGAGCATAAGAAGGAGGAATATGTTGAAACCTGGTTGTTGGGCATGAAGAAATACTTCCAGCTACAGAATTATTCTGCCCATGCAGAAGGTAGAATTGCAATGTACCAGCTGAAAGGAAAAGCGTCCATGTGGTGGGATCAGTTTGTGCAAGTGCAGCACATCAGAGAGAAAGAGGTCGCGTGGAAGGAGTTTAAGAGGTATTTAGAGAGGAAATATCTGACTAAAAGATATTATGACAGAAAGATGAAGGAGTTCTTCGAACTCAAGTTGGTTAGTATGACCATTGATGAGTATGAACGAAGTTTTCTGGAACTACTGAAGTATGTTCCATTCATCAAAGACGAGGTTGTCAAGATTCAGAGGTATCTGAGTGGACTGCCACCTTCCATTGGTGACAAGATTCAATATGATGATCCTAAGACCATGGAAGAAACCATAAGAAGGGCAAAATGCCTATACGAACAACAGAGAGAAAATCCTACCTTTCGGAAGGCTTGGGATAACCAGAAGAGGTTTAAGAAAGAACATAGGTAGAAGGGAAGCAAGCCTTCCTTTTTCAGAAACAGTCCTTGGGGACAGTCATCTTTTAAAGAGCCCAGGAAAGTTGAAGGGAGTGAGCAGATTCCAAGGCCTCCACCCATGGAGTGTTGCGGTTGTAAAGGGAATCATAGGTACAGAGACTGCCCCCACAGAAAAGACAAAGCAAGAACTTTCCATGCTGTTCAGAAAGATGAAACAGTGGAGGATATGGGCAGCAGAATGTCGAGGATCTACGCAGCCCTGGACAATAAGCAAGCGGAATTTCAATCGCACATGATTGAAGTGGAAGGTATGATCAACAACCGACCACTTGTTATTTTAATTGATTCA
>ML782244.1:0-15742 GCA_009831015.1 Picea engelmannii
AGCACAAAAGTGTATATTGGAGGTGAAATTTTGGAACTTGTTTACTTGTGATTAGTGTTTGATATGTAATACAAAAATTATGTTCATTTCCATACAAGTGAACAAGTGATATGAGAGAACCCCAACATGAACCTATGGTAGAAGTTGGCAAGGTCCAAGAAGTTATGGAGCTTTATTATAGTCATCAAGGATGACCAATCATGAATGACTTGGACCTTGGTTGGGTCCACATGCACCTCATTTTCATCCACAATTTATCCTAGATATTTAATTTTTTGCATGCCAAATGAGAATTTCTCCATATCAACATATAACTTGTGTTGCCACGGGGTGCTCAATATCTGTTGAATGTGCTACAAATGTTCTTCCCAAGTTCTATCGAATACGAGGATGTCATCCAAATATATGACCATAAAATATTTTGTGACTGGCCACAAGATATTATCCATCGTCCTCATAAATGTTTCCAAAGCTTTAGTCAAGCTAAAAGGCATGACCAACCACTCAAAAATGCCTTCTTTAGACTTGAAGGTAGTCTTCCATACATAAATTTTTTCAATTGGGACCTGATGGTAGCCCACCTTCAGATCAATATTACTAAATAACTTGGCACCCTTAAGCTAATGAAGAATATCGTCAATCCATGGGATCGAGTATCGGTTCTCGATAGTGATTTTGTTCAGGGATCTATAATCAATATAGAGTCACCATGCCATGTCCTTCTTCTGCACCAATACAATTGGGCTCCCACAAGCTGAGGAGCTTGGTCAAATGTGGCCCTTTTGGATGAGCTCGTGAATTTGTCATTTTATTTCCTCATTCTCCAAAATAGAGCATCTATATATTGGGCCATTAGGTAAAAGAGCACCAAGTATCAATTCAAATGAATGTTTGACCTCCCATTACACAAGCACCCCCATAGGTGAAGAAAATATATCTCTATATTTCTCTACAGTCTTGTCCACCTAATTCTACTATGTAGAGAGGCCCCATGCTAAGGCGGTGGTGGTCCCAATAACCTGCTATTCACCTTTCAGTCGAACCATGAAGAGGAATTTTTTTCCAATCTGAGAGATTACCTTTTGGCACTACTTTTTCGAGATAAATGAAACTGTAGTACATAAAACTACCTCTGGTACCCTATAGATATGGGCTCCCAAAGTAAAAATTACACTATGAGGCCTGGAAACATAAACAACATAACATTTCCATATATAGGGTTATCCTAAAAGAACATAAAAAAATTCAAGTGGTGCAACATCACACAACACCTCATCTTTGAAGGGCATGATGTCATAGGACAAGTGACATTGTTGGTTGATGTGGATGCCTCATCTATGGTTCAACCAACTGATGTTGTATGGTTGGGGGTGTTTCATTGGTGGTATATTTAATCTCTTGATGAAATTTATTGAGATCAGGTTCTTCTAGTTACCACTGTCAACAATGAAATGTAGTGGATTCCCCTTCACCCACATATGTGAATGGAGGAGGAACTCCCCATTTTTAGGATCCTTTGACTCTTTTGGTTGGATCTTTGTAGTTGCAATGGTAGAAATGTATTATATGTCAGTGATCTAATTTCCCTTATCCTACTCCAAATTAGAGTCTGAGCTAGCGTCCAATCATTTTTCTTTAAGTGTGGCCAACAACGATTGTTTCAAGCAACATTCATCAATGTTATTCTAGGGGATTTTGTGGAACTCCCTTATTTGATTGCAACTTGGAGTGGTTTTCTTGAGGTTGGATATCCTTTCTTTGTCCTTTTTTCTATGAGTTAGTTCCACCTTTACCATGATTATACTGTGGTAGGTTTGTAAACCCAAACTCCCACTTATTCCTCTTATTAAATTTATGTTCGATTTTGACAAAATATCGATCAGTAGGTCCTAGTGAGGAGATGTCCAAGAAATCCATCTTTGTTTAGATGCACCTGTGTAGGCCACTATGGTACTTCAAAACCAAGTTTATCTTAGATTCTCTAATACCTAGGTTTGAGTGTATTCTATGGAATATATTGGTGTACTCTGACATCTTTAGTCTCTCTCTAGACACAGAGTTGTCTATCTCATGTATTAGTCATCATAGTTTCCAACAAGATATAATTCCTCATTGAGGGCATAAAAAAAAAGATTCACAAGTGGTTTTTTTCCTAAATGTTGTAGACTCACCTATGTCATGTCTTTCTCAGTATCTTTCCCACCAATATTTGACATGGGGAAGTGCCTTAAGGAGTAGAGGTAATTTTTTCGATGTCTAATTTTTTTTAATAGAGTAATAACCCTCTAACAAATTTAAAAATTTCTCCAAATCATCTACATATATCTTTCCTTCAAATAAAAGAATGTCGAAGTTAATTTTTACCTTCAAGGGTATCTCACTTTCAAAATGGTCTCTTGTTGAAGGTTTCTTGGTCGTTGTTGGCAATCATCGAAGCATCTAGGTGAAATTATCCATCATCTCATTCCTTTGTTGTGTGAGGGATTCTTCGATAAACAACATGATATGATCTCTTTCTCTATCATCTCTCTTTTCATCTTCCATGGGAGGCCACTTGGGATAGAAAGAGTGGTCTTCCCCAAGTGAAATTAGTTCGAGACCCAAATCTCTATACCTTGACCTCATTGAGGACATGTACTGAGAAAAAACAAAGAGAAAATTTCTCTAAAACCACTAATCTAGATTGTATAGAGAAAAAAATGAAAGACATGAATATGAATGGAAACACACACACACACATAAATATTGCAGAGAGAATTGTAACATCCTCGACCACCAAGATGGATTATGCTACTAAAACTAACTAAGCTATGATACCAATTTGTAACGTCCAAACTCACTGTTGGACAAAGCTACTTCAACAACTTTAGGGCATGAATACTACTTACAACACTCCCTCTTGCAAGTAGTATTAGAATATATGTGCACAATCCTTTGGGAAATGCACCCAAACCCAAGCTGGGTCTCACTCCATGAGTGAAATTCTTTTAATACAATCACAACAACAGAATAAGTAACATAAATCTATTGTGCACATAGTCATTCAAAGCACTTATAAACTATTGTGTGCGCAATTACTCTGCCCACTTAATATTATTGCACACAATCAATACAATATTGCACATTGATTCTATCACCTTTATGCTCATGGAATGCTTCGCATCGTGCACAACAAATTATAGCCTACCTTGGCATCTTCTAGTCATACCACCACATAATTTAATACTTAAAAATATTTTACAGGAAGCAACATTGTACATATTAACCATACATTTAGCTAACATGAACACTTATAATTGTCATACCCACATATGTCATAGTTTACAAGAAAACATAATGCATATAAGTAGTAACATTACGCATAATTAACCACACTATGTATATGTTATTTCATACAAGAAAATAACCCATAACAGAAAATAACAACAAGCATATGGTGATTAGAATAAGCTCATAAGAGATACTTATCTAGAATGAAAAGTCACCAACTTCGTGTGAAACTCAGACGTAAGAAAATAACCCATAAAAAAAAATAACAACAAGTGTACATTCATTAGAATAAGCTCATAAGAGACAATTATCTTTAATGAAAAGTCACCAACTACATGGGAAATTTAGACGTTCCTCCCAACCATAGACTCTGTCACTCATAATCTTTCAGCAACATGTCACCCTTGAGCTGGGGCATAAACTCCACAAGGAAAAAGGGTTCCTAATGCCAAGTTATGGTTTGTAATTTAGTAGAATGCTCAGTCCAAGGTTCCATTGCGTCCACTAGCCTACAGTCTTTCATTCCCCACATGCCTATCCCACCCAAGGAAGTGTTCCCATTCTCTGCTCAATAATCCTTTGACTGCCCCACATCCCTTCCAAGGCTTCAACAATAGGATAGACAGGAAGTTTCAAAGCCCTGTATCTAATGCCCAACGCACCAGGTAACAAATCACAACAAACCTCTCACTCGAAGAGAAATGATTACAGGCGTGACAACCCGCTTCTTAGACCACGAGCCTTAAAACTCGCCTCTTTGACAACAAGCCTGACAACTCACCTCTTTGACAATGCATAGAATATTCTAAGCACCCTGGTTCAACAATGACATTAATTACAACCAAATATTGTTCCTCTGAGAAGAGATCTCAACTGAAGGATACTCAAAATAATGAATAATCCCCCCCAAAATACACTATGGCTAAATAATATATTTTCATGGTCATAACTAGACACTTGTCACCTTTAGGACTAGATTTATCCACTTGGTGACTCATTCCCATCCCTCAAGAACTTAGGATAAGTAAATACCATAAATTAAACTTTCAGAAATATTAATAAAATATTCCCTTGACTTAAGCTCCCCCTTTTCCCCTTTCCATGGAGTTTACCCCCCGTCTTTTTTCATTTGAGTTGATTATGGATGAAGTGATGCGATTATATTAACAACTTGAGTATGATTTCATTTACAATATAGGCGCACTAACCTTTTTCATCCAGGCTCACCATCCTAATAATCTCGTAGGCTCTTCGGCCTCAAAACACAAACATATATACAAAGGCTCTCTGGCCCCAAAACCGTGCACTTAATCCAATGTGCATGAAACTATGGAATGTGTGCACTCTTCCTTTGGTGCCCCATCCTAGAACACTTACGCAGGTGTGTGCTACACTATGAAATGTGTGCATTATTTCATTGATGTGAAACCTTTGCGCAATCACCACGCTATGGGATGTGTGCACAAACTGACTTCAATACTTGATACAAACAACTCATCATCTTATATACATATGTACATTTATATTTAAATTTAGATTTGGGGTTTGACCTAGGGGTATTACAAGAATAATAATACAATGAGAACCAAATTCTATTAATAAATGAAATAGGAAAAGTTTGTGATATGAAAAGTAATACAAAGTAGCTAGAATGGTGGTAGTTTATCTTTGAAGAGAGAGGTGTTGGATATGCTCATTCGCAAGAAATACCATTACAAGAGGAAAGAATGACCTTTTAACATAAATTACTAAACCTTAATAGGAAAAATACCTAAATATCCAAAAACCTAACCCTAGGAGACGAAGTGGCAAAAGGAATGTGGGCCTTGAGGAGTCTAGCTGATACATCAACTTCTTGGAGCTACAAATTTTGCATACAAACTTTGTTTTGGGTGCACAATAGCGTGTTGGAAAGATACAGATGAGAATAAAAATTTCATCCAAGGATTATGGATGCCTACATCAACCCTAATCCACTACAGGGCCAAAAAACATTGTGTAGGGCCTCAAAAACAAATTGAAAGTATGGGACCTAAAAAATTGTAGAAAAAATGCCAATATGGGGAATCGTTATGATTCAATGGAAGAGGTGGGTGGCCACCAATTTCAATGGAAAGTTTTACATTTTACCAAAGGAAAAATAGATTGTGAGACAAACTCACAAGTGAATAAATATCAATATTGATCAAGAGCTTTTGATCACCATTGAGTTTGTTGTGATGGACACTAGAAAATATTATATAACGTTGACTACTTGTGTAGGAATTTCATTCACATAGGATACTATTTAAAAATAAGAAAATGTTTACAAATGAATCAAAGAGTATAAAGGCAATATATCATTGTTGGAAAACCATGTAAACTATTATAAGTTTAATAAATACAAGGTTTCATAATTCATTGATTATTCCTTTGAATTCATAAGGAATTAAAGAATGTATAAAGGGAATTTTTATCCGCAATTTCTAGGGATAACTAAGGAGATGATGTCTCAAGGCCCTCATGTTTCAGACATAGAGTAGTGAGAAACAACTTGACCAACAATGTCCATTTGCAAAGATAGAGACCCACCTCGCCACCACAGTTCTAGGTTCATGATGAGGGTATCCACCACATCAGCTAGCTTCCATAAGACATTGGGTCTTGCTCCATGAGGTACAAGCTAGGTATTATGGTGATTTTCATTTCAATATTTGAGGCATTTGAGTTTGTTTCATTTAAAATTTCTTTTGATTATGTAACATCTGCTTGGAAATTATGCTATTTTCCTTGTTTCACCTTGGTGGTTGACATTGTTCCCTAGTAAGTGGGTCACCCTTGGGGATAGGTTTTCTATTGGCAGGTCCTCTTGACAAGTCATCATGCCACTCCTGATCATAATTGTCACTTTCCACACTTCATCACCTCATCTCCTTACCTTTTGGGATTTCCGGGTGTACTGAACCAAGAAGGGATCCTCCCTCATTTCATGGAAATAAGGGGTTGAAGGACCAGAGGCTTGTAGCTGGAAAAATATAAAATCCAATCATGAACCTTCTTGATTCTCACCCGGGGATCCCAATAACAATGAAATGTCTCTTGCAAGAAACTAATGGGACCTGTGAAAAATAACTAGTACAAAATGCCAACCAAAGTGGAGCATGTGTGGGCATTGTTTTTCATGCTTAGGTTGAAGCCCCACACATTGTCTCCAACTTGGGAAAGCATGATGTGACCAGGGTAGATTCAAGGTGGGAACGATTTTTCATGCTTAGGTAGAAGACCCACCTTGGCTTCAATATGGAAACATTTTAAAAGAAAAAAAGGAAATAAATGGGCTTGGAAAAAGGTTGCATTGAAAACGAAGGTGCAACACACCCTCTACAAAGGAACCCATAAATGAGATACTACGATCATTTGTATGTCATGAACCCTGTGCCCAAAAGTATTTCCCCCATCCATATCATATTCTCCACATGTCTTAGACAGGGACCCACTTTTGAAACACCTAAAATTGAGGTACAATTCACCCAATAGGTCGCTTTGTCAACCCTCACATACCCAAACTTGGAAAATTACATAGGGTTTTTGAGAACTTATTTATTTTAATGAGGTGGTTTTCAATGCATATGATTATATGGATATTTTATTGAATATATTTACTTATCATGATGCATCTGAATTGAGATCCTTGGAGTGTGTATTCATTTTCTTTGCGGGACCTAGTTAGTGGACATATTTGGAAGAACAAGCCCAGCTCAGGATTCCTTGGGGATTGAAGCCCACAGATTGGATACCATGGCCCACACACCAAACGATGATGAAATCCTATGGAGGCCATAACGACACCTTGTAGGACCTCACCTATGCCCCTACTATCCCAACATTTTTCCTTTGGAGGCCAAAAAGTCACATTTGGAGGGCTTGACGTCTTGTGGGGATAGGGTTTGGGGTAGGGGTGTTGATTGACTTGAAACTTGACACATTTTTATGGAATAAGGCATGGCTTGAAGGAGGAAACCCTAGCACATGAGAGGGAGGCACTAGAAGTCCCAACAAATTCTATTATCTAATCCAATGACTTGGAAAAGGTGCCAAAACGTCACCCTAGAAGAGGGATGACATCACTTTAGGGTTTCTTATGTGCATTTTTAAAGTTAAATTTGAATTTTATAATGTAAAGGGGAGAAGTAAGGGTTTTTGAACCCTCACTTTTTGGTTTACCCTAAAATTAAGTGGACAAAAAACATTTTGTAGTATTTGTCTAAATAGAGATCATTTCTATTTCATTTTCATCATATCTCTCCCATCTTGGAGATGATTCTTGGCTGAAATTTGCACCCTACTTGGGAATTTTACATATCTCTCTTGTCACTTTCTCTTGTAATGGTTTTTCTTTCGCTATTAGATGTATGGATGATGCACTATCTCTAGTGGAGGTCTATTTCTTGCTTTATGGTGGATTTTCTTGGTTAAAAGGAGGTTTATCTTGTTAATGCTTGGACTAGGTAAGGAATCTTTATTCCTATTGCTTCTTTTCTTGGTTGCAAGGTTAATTTGATTAATATTTTGGTGAGTATAAGTGCATACAACCCTACTAAGTCTGTTATATTTGTCTTGGAATCCTTTGTTGCATAAGGAAATCCTAGGAGGAGTAAAAGGGTTTACACCGTCCTAGGGTTCTTCCTAGCTAGCTTAGCTTTCCTTGGGGAGTAAAAGGGTTTACACCCCCAAGTAAGTAGCTCAACTATATATTTAATTTTTGATACTCCAAAACCCAATAGTTAAAGGCACTAATCTTCTTACATTGGAGAATCAAAATCATTGCATTGGGATGCGTGAAAACATGAGATATTGTAATTGTCTAAGATGGAAACTTTTGTTTGTGATTAAGGCTTGCTTGGCCCACTAGGGAATCTCACTTCTCCAAATATTTGTTGATTATGTAGTAAATTCAAGCTACAGCCATTAGGGCTGCAACAAACCTCTCTCTACTTTGATTATACCTCACTTTTCAACCATCAAAAGTTGCTAATAAAATTCCCCTATAATCTACTAGCCTCAATGCACTTTTTGGGTGGTTTACTTGCTTTTTTTTTTGTTTGAAATTTTTTATTGTAGAAATAGTTAGCTACAACCATACAACTGATAAAATATCTCTACAATACTTGTTTATAAAAACCTTAGTTTGTTGCTAAAGTCTTGTGCTTTCATACTTGAGTTATACTAGTGATTGCTAGCTTATCTCTTGCATCATTTACTTGACTTTTAGAATCTTGTTAGTAGATTTAAAAATCATTCACTTGCTTATCTATATATCTTTGTTTACTGCTGAAAATATGGACAAAAATCTTAAATTTCTTTTCCACTTAACTATAAGATTGCATACTTGTCTTTTCTTGTGTCTCAGGCATGTATAATCATCTTTTGTAGGTACTCAAGCTTCTTGGCAACTATTAACCACTTCCAAGACTCTTTTCCAAGATATCTTCCACTTAGTATATTTCCCTATAGGGGAATCACTTCCATCATCTCACTTTTCGTTTGATTTCCCTCTAGGGTCACCCAAGATTCCCTCCTTGTGTTGGATTTATCCTTCACTAAAGTGAGGGGAGGGTTTACCTAAGGTGAGAGTGTGTAGATTCTCCCACTGTTATTTTCATCTTGTGGATTAGGTCAGGATTTTCCCAACCTATAGTTTGTGTGATAACATTTTGCACCAATGTCGGGGAGGTTTTTGAATCCTCTTTCATTCCCTAACGATACTTTGGAAAGCTTCCATCCCAAAGCATTTACCCCTGGCTTTCTTGGCGACTCCACTTGAAGGACGTTCCCCTTCTACCCTTGATGAGCCTTTCATAAAATTCATCTTGTGAATCCATCGAGGTATTACCCTAAGTAATGGAACAATGGCCTCACGTGACTTACCATGGGAATTTCATAAGGTGTACCATTATATTGATGTTCAGAATATCCATGGATATCCATATCATTACTCTACAGAATGGAGGGAAAGTTTCCCTAAATTTAATGGTGATCTAACTCTACCAGTCACCCATGTCATGAATTATATGAAGTATGATTTAATCTTAAATGTGCTACATGAATATGTGTTGATGGAAATTTTTGTATCTTCACTAAAATCAAGTCAAAGGAGTTGGCTTGCACACTCATGTAATCTGAAAATTATCCCATCTTCTACAAACATCATTGAATAATTTCTCATGGATTATTGAACAACTACTCAAAATTTGCAAGATACTTTTCATTAGCTCAAACATGCTCTTTGCAGAGACGGTTTTCTGGTGGATGACGAGACAATATATGAGGAATGGAAAACTGACGAAGAGTATCATCCACCTACTCCGGAAGAAGATCTCAATGATGAATAACCATATGAGACATCGGGATTTTCCCAACCTACAGTTTGTGTGATAACATTTTGTCACCATTGTCAGGGAGGTTTTTGAATCCTCTTTCATTCCCTAACGATACTTTGGAAAGCTTCCATCCCAAAGCATTTACCCCTGGCTTTCTTGGCGACTCCACCTGAAGGACGCTCCCCTTCCACCCTTGATGAGATTTTCATAAAATTCATCTTGTGAATCCATCGAGGTATTACCCTAAGTAATGGAACAATGGCCTCATGTAACTTACCATGGGAAGTCCATAAGGTGTACCCTTATATTGATGTTCATAATATCCATGGATATACAAATCATTGCTCTATGGAATGGAGGGAAAATTTCCCTAAATTTAATGGTGATCCAACTCTACCGGTCACCCATGTCGTGAATTATATGAAGTATGCTTTAAGCTTAAATGTGCTACATGAAGATGTGTTGATGGAAATTTTTGTATCTTCACTAAAATCAAGTCAAAGGAGTTGGCATGCACACTCATGTAATCTGAAAATTATCCCATCTTCTACAAACATCATTGAATAATTTCTCATGGATTATTGAACAAATACTCAAAATTTGTAAGATACTTTTCATTAGCTCAAACGCTCTTTGCAGAGAAGGTTTTTTGGTGAACGACGAGACAATTGATGAGGAATGGAAAACTAATAAAGAGTATCATCCACCTTATCCAGAAGAAGATCTCAATGATGAATACCCATATGAGACATCGGTGTCCATTGTCATGCTTGACAAAGATGAAGTCTTTCAACCTTGCTTTCCTTTTGCACATGAAGTTGAAGAAGCAATTAGTCTCAATGATGAATAATTTGAAGATCCAGTTGAAGCCGCCCTAGCCACTGTTCTCCCTACACACAAAGACAAAGGGATGGTCATTTTCAGTTATACGGATGGGCTTATGAAAGAACCCTTGGAAATGGTTGATGAGCATATAGACACTTTCATACAAACTAGGAGATGTAGATGGGATGTTGGTCTTTTTATTTTTGATAAAGATCCCATTTACAACATTGAAGGTGGTTATCCTACGAAATGGGTTGATTTTTCATCTTCAGAGGACTGGTCTTCATGCATGTATGATTCATATTTTTGATAACCTAATGATGATATGATTAAATATTTGTTCTATACATTCAAGGAAGACTTGTCGCAACATTTTCAGGGTGATTTTCAGTCATCCTTTGGGAGTTATGATGCAGATCATTTTGGGGATGCATATTTTTTCTATGATTACTTTCAGCCACATCCGTACTCAATTTGAGATGAACACCAGGATATGGCCATCCTAGAGGAATCAAAGGCTCACTCTACAAAACGAAAGTATTTTCATCTTAGAGATTTTTACAAGGATTCACAGATGAAGGCAACATTTTTCTTTCTCTAGACTTGAGCATGTCCCTTATCTCATTTCTTATTCTTAGGGAAATCATGGGGTCTTCTTGGGATCTGTCATATATTCTTAACCTTCACGAAGAAATAATCATGTTAACATGGATGAATATGAGCCATCGTATGCATATGGTAGCCCTCTTCAGAGATGGATTTATCAAGATCGCATCTATCCTTTCAAACAAGACCTTTGGGATGATCATAATTACAACTACTCTTTTCAACAAGATTTCCTTCCTCCCACCCATCTCCATGAGTTTCATTTTACAATTGATTATAAGTCTATTTATTCTCATGATTTTTATTTTCTTAAATTATCTTTGTTGTATTAAATAATTAATCATAGGGGGGGATGCCTTGATGAAATGATGAACAAATTTTTGCACTGGTTGTATGACTTCACCTGACATTTCAATACCTAATCTTTAGGACCCCACAACCCCAAGTAAATAGGTAGGTCATCTTGCTTTCCTTGCATTTGCATCTTGATTGCTCACGGTAATTTAGTTGCATTTCATTTCTCATTTTTATCTACTTGCATATTTCTTTCATCATATTACATGTTTAGCTTAGAATTTTTTTTAAAAATTGCAAAATTTTCTTTCTAGTTTAGTTTTTATTTTGAGATTTGATATACATGGAAGAAGGGTCATAGAACCACCCTAGATTTTATAGTTTTATGTTTCAGTGTAGGCACATGTCCACCATGATATGTTGTGGTTTTCATGCACTCTACGATGATTACATGTCCCCAATTAGGAGCCAGATGCTATCCCCAGTTCCTAGGGATAACTAAGGAGATGATGTCTAGAGACTCTCAGGTTACAGACATGGAGTACTGAGAGACAACTTGACAAAAAGTGTCCATTTGCACAGACACAGATCTACCTCGCCACCATAGTTCCATGTTCAACATGAGGGTATCCACCACATCAGCTAGTTTCCAAAAGACATTGGGTCTTTCTCCATGAGGTACAAGCCAGGTATTATGGTGAGCGTCACTTAAATATTTGAGGCATTTGTGTTTGTTGCATTTAAAACTACTTTTGATTATGTAGCGTTTGCTTAGAAATTATTCTCTTTACCTTATTTCACTTTGGTGATTACATTGTGCCCTAGTAAGTGGGTCACCCTTGGGGATAGGTTTTCTACTGGGAGGTCCTCTTGACAAGTCATCATACCACTCCCGACCATACTTGTCACTTTCCACACTTCATCTCCTCATCTCCTTACCTTTTGGGATTTTTGGGTGTACTTATCCAAGAAGGGATTGTCCCTCATTTCATGGGAATAAGGGGATGAAGGCCGAAAGGCTTGTAGCTGGCATGATCCAGATGGATCTCAGTGGCCATCCACCTTTTCCACTAAATCACCATTTTGAGCCCGTGGTTTTGATAAACCATGATATTCAACCTTTTGATGGGGAATGGAATGTAATGTCATTTTCATTTGTTAATTACAGACATCATGTAATGATTTCCTAGTGGTCTTATGTACATGCTTACAACATAGAATTAATGCAATGTATCCCATTAGAACTTCGTAGTTAAGAACGCTTAAGATAGAGTAGTACTGGGATGGGTGGCCACCCGAGAAGTCCTAGTGTTTTACATGGCTATGGAATTTTATAAACTTAGTCCAATTTATCCCACATGCATGATGGGAATTGTTCTCCTCTCACTCTCTCATATATAATTGAGGTGAAGGAGACCCTTTAAGCATGCAATGGAGTGTGATGTAAATCTTGTTGTGAATGAAGCATAGCCAACATCTATTTCCTTTCAGAGATAGGCCACCTCATTATGCCAGTTTGTGTTCTACAGTGTTTTTCTCTCTTATTCATTAATAGAAGTTGGTTTTCACTATATTTTTGTGTTCTCTGCATTATCTCTGTGTATTTCCTTGTTATATATTGGTTATATTTTTGTCTTGATGTTTTTCTCAAAATAATCTAGATCAGTGGTATCAGAGCAAGTTGCTCCTTGTCGTTTCTAAGAGAAAGACCCCGACGATGTCAAGGTATAGAGAGTTGGGTATCGATATAGTTTCACTTGAGAACAACTTCTCTTGCTAACCTAAGCGACCTCCCATGGATGAAGAAAAGAGAGATGAAAAAGAAGGAGATATTTTCAAGACATTTCTCAAGGAATCCCTCATGTGACAGAGGAATAAGATGATGGACAACTTTGCTCAAATCCTTCGAAGACTACCGATGGTGGTGGCTGAGGAATCTTTAACAAGAATGTTGGCATATTTATTACAGGCAAACAGAAGGCAGAGTATTTGTTTGTCATTGATGGCAAGCTCAGCCCAACGATGATGAACAAGAGAAAGTGGCAGTAAGACCAGCAACGCAACGATGATCGCATGGAAGAAAATCCTGAAACAGGCACACTCCATTTCGGAGTTTCGTAGACTGGGAAATCGAAATTTCGGAGACAGAAGGCAGAGTATTTTCCCGAAACAGGCACACTCCATTTCGGAGTTTTGCAGACCGGGAAATCATAATTTCGGATACCGAGAGTTGGAAGTGTCAAAATACTTCACCACGAGAGTCTCAAAATCGTGAAATGCAAAACCCCGAAATCCCGTGAAACCACGACGTTTCGGAGTTTCAGATATCGGGAGTTGGAGGAGTCAAGTGTCAAAAGACTTCACCACAGGAGTCCCGAAGTCACGAAATGCGAAATGCCAAAATCCCATGAAACCACGATGTTTCGGAGTTTTGGATACCAGGAGTTGGAGGAGTCAAGTGTCGAAACACTTCACCATAGGAGTCTCGAACTTGCGATATGCGAAATCATGAAATAATCCTAGTCGTCGGATCAAGGATTGATTTGGACCATTGATCAGACACAACGAAGGCCTGTGAAGTTTCGAAATCACGATAATATCTGGACCGTTGGGTCCATAGGACACGTGGTGAAAGATTGTCATTTTGCTGACTGGAAAGTCAAAGGAACGGGGTTCCCTAATCTCTCGAACTTGCGATATGCGAAATCACGAAATGCTGAAATGCGAAATTGCGAAAGGTGCTAACAGCTAAGCTCTTTTTCAGAGTTTCGGGGATCGCGACATGGAGCGTCAAGATATCTCATCATAAGGAATGCCAAAATGCGAAATGTCAAAATGATCGAAGATAATAAAGCTAAGCTCCTTTTTTTGGAGTTTCGGGGATTGTGACATGGAGCGTCAGGTTATCTCATCACAAGGAATGTTGAAATGTCGAATTGCGAAATGGTGAAATAAGCACGAGACCCATCATTTAATCCAACGGTGCAGGTGAACTTGAATATGATCGGAGGGCTACTGTTTCACCTCATATTTAATTGATCGCAAGGAATGTCGAAATGCCAAAATGTCGAATTACGAAATGGCAAAATAAGCATGAGACCGATCATTTAATCCAATGGTCCAGGTGAACTTGAATATGATCGGAGGGCTACTATTTCACCTCATAGTTAATTGATCATTTACGATTCAATTAGAAAAACTGATTCATAATTCTTGGACGGTTGGCATTTCAGTTCGCTAAAGCATTGTCCTAGGGTTTGAGGGGTAACTGATGGGATGGAGAAAAAAAAAAAAAAACAGGTAGTGACAGGGTAAGTGTGGTTATTCTGACTGAAAAATGAGTTGAACTGTAGAAAGATAAAACTACAGTATGCGTCGTGTGAAGAATGCTCAGAGATAAGGAATAGAAGATGAACAGAAGAGAAAAGGTGAAGAGAGCAGAATGTGCACATATCAAAGAGCATGAGAAGGACAGAGAAAGAATAGATAGACAAAGACAGCAAGTCAAGCCAAATATAAACAGAGCAGAAGAATAATGTAGCAGAGAATAATTGCAGAACAGTGAAGAAGTGGTAAGAATTGATTTATCTGTGTGTTGGTTATTCAATCATTTATTTGTAATAAGGGTGGTAGGGAGGTGCTAGGGAGTATTGTTGTCCTCAGAGGTTCAAGTGGGTACTTGAACACAGGGAGTTGTAGCTTCCATCTGGTTGCTGCCAGAGAAACTAGGGTGGAAGGGTGGTGCAAGGGAGAACAAGTGTTCTCTGTTATATAGGTTGGAGCCCGTGTAACTGGAAGTTGGTGCTTCCATCACGTTAGTGCTGGAATACTCAGAGAGTTGGTGCTTCCTTCTAGTGGGTGCTAGAGAAACCAGAGAGTTGGTGCTCTCAAACAAGTCGGAGCTTGTAAAACAGAGGTAGTAGCCTCACATTGATTTGGTGCTCAATTATAGAAGATGTACAGAACTTAAAAGATTGCCTATCATTTCGAAGAAGAAGAGGTTTTCTCTCTTTATGGCTTTCCTCGTGAAAATCTGTCTCTGTGTATATCTTATGTGTGAGTGATGCTCATTATTTCATTATTTATGTTGTTCATATATTGTATAATATTGATGGTTACTTGGAGAAAGATTTTAAAAAAAATGGCTTTATTGTTAATATTGTTTAAGCACAGTAACAACTGATTCAACCCCCCCCGCACCTCCTCTCAGTTGTCTTAGTAATTTCAACAATTGGTATTAGAGAAGGTTCCTTTTATTTAAAGGTAGATCTGTAAGCTTAAACCTGACAAGTCATGAAGGGACTTCAGCCAGTAAGCCTCCTCTGTTTGATGGAACAAATTTTGCCTTTTGGAAGGTTAGAATGAGAACATACCTAATGGCCTTAGGT
>ML782244.1:15842-29764 GCA_009831015.1 Picea engelmannii
GATTGAGAAGAACAATACTTGGGAGCTTGTCCCTAGACCTGAAGATAAAAATGTAATAGGTTCCAAATGGGTGTTCAAGAATAAAATGAATGAAAAAGGACAAGTTGTTAGAAATAAAGCTAGATTGGTCTATAAAGGGTATGTACAAGTTGAAGGTCAGGACTTTGATGAAACTTTTGCACTAGTGGCAAGATTGGAAGTCATCAGAATGTTTCTTGCTTATTCATGTCATAAGAACTTTAAAGTTTATCAGATGGATGTTAAGTCAACATTTCTTAATGGAGATCTAGAGGAAGAAGTATATATGGAGCAACCTGAAGGATTTTCATTGACAGATAATCCTAATTATGTTTGCAATCTGAAGAAGGCCTTATATGGACTGAAACAAGCACCACAAGCTTGGTATTATATACTGGACAAATTTTTACAAGACAAAGGGTTCAAGAAAGGTACTGTTGATAGCAATCTCTACATTAAGTATGAAGGTGATAATTTACTAGTTGTTTTGGTTTATGTAGATGATATTATTTTTGGCTGTACTAATGAATCATCTGTCAAGTGGTTTGCTAACTCTATGCAAACAAAATTTGAGATGTCCATGATAGGAGAATTGTCATATTTTCTTGGCTTACAAGTAAAACAGAGTTCTGCAGGAATATTTATCTCTCAAGAAAAATATTTGAAAGAGATGTTGAAGAAATTTCATATGGAGGATTCCTCTCATGTTAGCACACCTATGGTGGTTGGTTGCAAGCTCAGTAAAAATGATGTTTCAACATATGTTGATCAAAGGACATATCGCTCTATGATAGGAATTCTTCTGTACATCACAACATCCCATCCTGATATAATGCAAGCTATTGGAATGGTAGGTCGTTATCAGTCTGAAAAAAGTCATTTGGTAGATGTCACAAGGATATTCAAATACTTGAAGGGAACAATGACTTATGGTCTGTGGTATCCCAGAAATCAGAATTTTCTGTTAACTTCTTATTCAGCTGCAGATTGGGCAAACTGTGTTGATGAGAGAAAAAGCACCAGTGGAGGAGCATTCTTTTTGGGTGACTCATTAGTAGCATGGCTTAGTAAAAATCAAGGATCTATTTCCTTATCAACTTGTTTACGGGCGAAATTGACCGTCCGTCAACTGAGAGAGTGGAACCGGTCTGGGGTTGTCTAATAACCCAAGCCATTTGGGATGAACCACCCTGACGGGTTTAGCGGCTCCGTTAGCCGATCTAAGGTCCTAAGAAACAAAAGAAAAACTACTCTAAACTAACTAATCTAACTAAAACTAACTATTAAAACAAACTAAACTAATCTAACTAAAAAGAAATAAAACAAACTAATAAACTAAACTAACTATTTTATATACAATCTACTAACTACTAATATACTAACTCTAACTAATTAACTATCTAACTACTAAAGGAAATATAACTTACTCACAAAATGTACACTATCTACAATTTACAGATTTAAATAAAACCTGAAAAAACTCATTAATATTCTGTCCTAAGCCAGAAAGAGATATTTTTTGTGGATTTTATAATTTTATGAACAGAAATAAAACGAAAAACTAACTAAACTAAACAACTAATATACATAATTCCAACTACACATCTAACTAAACATATATCTAACTAAACTACTAATATTATACTAAACAAACTAATGAAAATAAATCACAAAATGACCTGGAGAAAGCTCCAGATTTGTCCTGTGTATGATGATTGCCTTAGCTGATTGGAGGGAGGAAAATCGCACCGAATTATCCAGAGGCTTCTCGTAAACGATAGTTGCAGTTCTCTTTAATATAATTACAGGACAAACAAGACATAAAAATAACGACAATCTTATAATTTATAAATCTTCACAGTTAGATAAACCCGTATGCAAAGACTTATACAAAATAATTCAATTGATGAAGAAGAGAAATCTGTCATTCATTAACTGAACAAAGTAATTGTTGTATTTTTAAAGTAATGAAAGAAATCAGACATGGATCACATTAATTAAATCACATCATTCTGCAATAGACTATGATAGCTAAAGTAGTCTATAATCAATTGCTAATGACATGCATAAACTTGAAACAAAAGATTGATATTATGAAAGCGAAAGCTGTAGCAGAGCATCAACTTCTGTCTCAGTTTGTATTAGGAATCCATAGCCTGGTTCTCCCACAAGTGAGGATGATCCTTATTACAAAAATAATAAGTATTCAAAGGTTTTCCATAGGGTAAAACCTCCCTGTGGAAGTTATCAAAACTGTTTACATAAAATCTGGGAAGATATCCCAAGTTTAACTAAACTATGAACCTAAAATAAAACTATATCACCCAAATATTCCCCTAGCCTGTCCAGCATGTCCCATGCAATTCAAATTTACCTGAAAAGGATAAAAAATGGACAAGTTAGAAGGATCATTTATTAATAAAAAGATAAAAATCTAATTCTATAGACTAGCTACAGAATCTTGCGATTCTGTAACTGGTATAAATAAGACACAGAATCAGCATTAAAATCGATTGAAAATATTTTAAAGAATTAAATTCAATTACCATCCAATAGCTATTTGAAAATGAATCATTGAAATTGAAATGGTTATACCATTCGAAATCAAACAGGATCAAGATCAATCAAATGACTACAGAGATATGCATACTCTGTTTCGTTTGTTACCACAAAGTCGGGTTAACAGAATCATAATCAAATAGTTATGAAATCGTTTCATATCAATTTGAAATCGATATAATTAAAACAAATCACAGGCAATTGTTATGCCGCCTCAGGAGACACGATCAAATCCAAACAAGATCATTTCCAAATCGACATAACTGTATAACAAATGATCCAGGCCATGAGTGAATTAAATCATAACTGACTCGTGAATCAGCTCAAATGAAATCATAACAGGATCAGTCAGTTGGTAACAGAGTTCGTAAGAGATATCCGATCGTTTGTTATTGCAAAATGAGGTAGACAAAACCATTCACGAAATCATTTCTTGAATTCATTTTGAAACAACTATTACCCAAATCTCCTTATACGAATTTAATAGAATGACATAAGTCGAACTGAGTTAACAAAATCATTTGAGAATAGAACTGTAATCAAATCTATTTTTTATACGAATACAATTCATAAAATCGATCAAACTAACTGAAGATACAACAATCCAATCAAGTGAATCAAACAGCTGGGGTTTAACATAGTCGTCGTGGATTAAATCGTTCCATAATTCGGGCGTGAATATCATTTGCACAGACTTAAATGAGAGTATTGTTTCCATAAAAACAGAGTCATTCTTCCCAACTTGGAAACGATCAGATTTAGAACATTATATGACACATCATATTAAAATACCACAACAACCAAATTCACAAAATCGTTCAACAACCACGACATACAAACTAACCATAACGAAATCAAATCAAAACATGATCGTATTCTAAATCTAGCATGAAAACTTCTTGTTCAGAGTAGATACAAAACAAATTCAATTGAAAGCAAACCATCAATTTCATCAACTCAATCAAACAAACGAACAAATCAAATCCAATCGAAAACCAATCAAATACGATAAAAATCTATCAGTGGCTAAACTGGGAATGATCAAATCATGTATCCAAAATGAAATTTCATTTATTTTTAGCAAAGCGAAAAGTATACAGGATGAACACATTATGACAGAGCCATTTCGAAATATAAACAGAGCTATTCGAAGACCCAATTCAAATCAGTATATTAATCCTGGTCATTCACAAAACTAAAACGATGTCAAAATTCATACCTGTATGACAAGCAGACGACTTAATCATGACAATTTGGAGTTGACAACGGCTGTGGCCGATTCAACATTCTTGAAAGTGATGGAACCAGTGGTCCTCTGTTTCCTATCAGTTGCTTGGAGTTTGTCTCTTTGGCCGGTCAATACTGCAACTTGATTTTCCAGCGATTGGATATTCGATTGGAGTAGGGGAATGTCGATGTAGTATCATTCCAACCACAAATCACATTGGTCACAGGATGACTGTGTTGGCTTCAAAAGTGAAGGTGATGGTTTTATTACATTTCTGAGGGTTTCGTTAGGCAGTTTGATCCCAGGGTAGTTAGGATTATTCTTTAGGCAAGGGGGAAGATTAGAAATGAAATCATAAGGTGGCTCGGGGCATAAACCCTGTGAGTAAGGGTACTCACTGGCTAGGAAACGTTCTATGTAAGAATCCGAATCCTCACTAAGGAATATGGGCTTCTGCTCAGCAGTGGGTTTAGGTTTATTTCTAGCCAGTCTTGAAATAAGCCGAGCGTTCTTTTTCCCTTTGCCATCAACAGTAGGGTTTGCCTTGGCCTTTTTGCTTGCGGGTTTTTTAATAACCTCGGCCTTCTCAGTTATAACGTCTGGTAAGTCAATATTAGGGTCGACCAAGGGTTTAGGAGAAGGAAGTAGGACATGGAAGGGCATGGGTGGCCCAACCTTGGTTTCATTTACCACAGGCTTGTCAACCTAAACAAGTTATGTATCATCAAAACCATTTCGAGCGATGAAAGCTCGCCAGCTATCACCGTGGATACTTAAGTGATAAGCAATGATAAGTTTAATAAGTCCATGGTGGAACAGGCTACTGTCATCATTTTCCCTTTTAAACCTTTTCGACATTTTGTACAGGCTACGTTGGAAGTAAAAGGGCATATTCAATGGGTATCCCATAAAATTTATTAACAAACGCAGGTGGTAGAGAAAGATGAGTCCATATCGACCTTCACAGGTCACGAATTGTTTAACTATTATGAAAAGGTCATGCCATCATGGTTTAAGCATGGATATGGGCATACCTCTGTCACAAGATGTGACCTTTCGCGAGACAAACAGAAGTGGCCATGGAACCTCTTCCACTTTCGAATTTTTGAACCAACGTTGGCCCTTGGCAGGTAACCCTGTAGCAGAACTAATAAATTCCTCATTGATTTCCAACTGAATGTCGCCCACCTTGGCTCTACAGCCATTGAAAGTTAGGGTGAACTGTTGTGCCACAACTAGATTAAAACCCTCAAACCTCTGCACGAAGGTGAGCCAACCGTTATCCTCCAAGTCTTTCCGGGCATTGTCAAATAGTAGCAAGGCTTGGCTACCATTTGGCTCGATTCGCACCACCGGTGCCATGGAGCCGAGCACACGGTGAATGAGCGAGGGTTTGGGTCATAGCATACACAGGAGCAGAGTGCATGAAGGGTTACCCGAACTAACAGAGGTGAAACAGGGATAAGGGATAACATTAATGTCATCGTGCGAAGGTGGTGGAGCTTATCTCTGCCATGCATAATAGTTATTGCCAAGGTACAACCGTCGGCTTATAGCTGTTCTACCCATTATAGTATAGTTCAACAATCATGTCACTTGGCCGACCAATGAAATCAAAGGTGAGTGTATAAAACAACGCGTGCAATCAAAGTTATGCCATAGTTTTAAAACAAACTTACAAATCGAAACCAATACCAATGTTTTGACTATATCACATGTGATGTATCAATTCATATCAAGAGTTTAAGCGAGGTACCAATGTCTTTTGAAACTAGGTATCATATCAAATGAAATATATCAAGGTTTAACCATAACACCTATATATCGTATGAAACTAATGTGCAAAGTAATTTGATCAAATAACATATAAATCCAAATGCCAATGCATTACAAAGTCAATGAAATCAAGTCACAAAATCAATCCAAACATGTCCAATGAGTACAGTTCGAAAGTTTTTCCAGCTGCATAATGATAAGTGAAATGTAAGCGCAATGGGCATATCATCAAGAAGGACAATAAACAATGATTTTAATGCGACTTCGAGAGACTAAGTTTTCACGCTTACAGTCGTGAAAACAAAACGAAGGTAAATGTGCAAACGTCGCAAAAAATAAAAGTGTCGTTTATTTGAAAATTGCGATGAAAAATTGATGTTTGCAAAACATTGGTGTAGGCAGCTTATAAGACAGTGGAAAAATGTGTATTGGCTGCCAACACAACTACAGAAGCAGAGTACATTGTTGCTACTACTTGCTGCACTCAGATTTTATGGATGATACAAACTCTTGTAGACTTGAAGGTAACTTACACTGATCCCATACCACTTCACTGTGATAACACCAGTGCCATTAGTGTCTCCAAGAATCATGTTCTTCATTCCAAGACTAAGCATATCCCAATAAAATACCATTTTCTCAGATAACAAGTTACAAACAGAGTTGTTCAGCTGAATTATATCCCTTCCATAGAACATATAGTTGATATCTTTACTAAACCGTTAGCAGTGACCCCCTTTGGATATCTCCGTCAAAAGTTGGGGGTTATAACTTCTTTCATCTAATCTGTTCACCTGGTCAGGGGGAGTCCTTATTGAATATCTGTTGTATTTCTAAGTTACTCATAGTTGACAGGGGGACTATGTTCTGCAACAGCTCAGGGGGAGTGTGTTTCTTCTTTGACGTTGATGTCAAAGGGGGAGAAAGTGTAGTAATTTTGGAGATGCTATAGTGGTATAGTTGGATGTTCTTCAAGGTTGCCATCAATGCCAAAAGGGGGAGACTATTGGCATATTTATTACTGGCAGACAGAAGGAAGAGTATTTGTTTGTCATTGATGGCAAGCTCAGCCCGACGATGATGAACAAGAGAAAGTGGCAGCAAGACCAGCAATGCAACGATGATCGCATGGCAAAAAATCCCGAAACATGCACACTCCATTTCGGAGTTTCGCAGACTGGGAAATCAGAATTTCAGAGACATAAGGCAGAGTATTTTCCCGAAACAGGCACACTCCATTTCGGAGTTTCGCTGACCAGGAAATCAGAATTTCAAATACCAGGAGTTGGAAGTGTCGAAACACTTCACCACAGGAGTCTCGAAATCGCAAAATGCAAAATGCCGAAATCTCGTGAAACCATGACGTTTCGGAGTTTCGGATATCGGGAGTTGGAGGAGTCAAGTGTCGAAACACTTCACCACAGGAGTCTTGAAGTCATGAAATGAGAAACGCCGAGATCCCACGAAACCACAATGTTTCGGAGTTTCGGATACCGGGAGTTGGAGGATTCAAGTGTCGAAACACTTCACCATAGGAGTTATGAACTTGCGATATGCGAAATCATGAAATTATCCTAGCCGTCGGATCAAGGATTGATCTGGACCGTTGATCAGACACAACGAAGGCCCGTGAAGTTTCAAAATCATGATAAGATCTGGACTGTTGGGTCCATAGGGCATGTGGTGAAAGATTATCATTTCGCTAACTAGAAATTCAAAGGAACGGGGTTCCCTAATCTCTCGAACTTGCGATATGCAAAATCGCAAAATGTCGAAATGCGAAATTGCGAAAGGCGCTAACAGCTAAGCTCTTTTTCAGAGTTTTGGGGATCGCGACATGGTGCATCAAGATATCTCACCACAAGGAATGTCGAAATGAAAAATGCCGAAATGATCGAAGCTAATCAAGCTAAGCTCCTTTTTTCGGAGTTTCGGGGATCGCGACATGAAGCGTCAGGTTATCTCATCACAAGGAATGCTGAAATGTCGAAATGGCGAATTGTGAAATCGTGAAATAAGCACGAGACCCATCATTTAATCCAATGGTGCAGGTGAACTTCAATATGATCAGAGGGCTATTGTTTCACCTCATAGTTAATTGATCAGAAGGAATGCCGAAATGGCAAAATGTCGAATTGCAAAATGGTGAAATAAGAACGAGACCCATCATTTAATCCAACGGTGCAGGTGAACTTGAATATGATCGGAGGGCTACTGTTTCACCTCATAGTTAATTGATCAGTTATGATTTAGTTAGCAAAACTAATTCATAATTCTTGGACGGTTGGCGTTTTAGTTCCCCAAAGCATTGTCCTAGGGTTTGAGGGGTAACTGATGGGATGGAGAAAAAAAAAATAATAAACAGGCAGTGACGGGGTAAGTGTGGCTATTCTGACTGAAAAATGAGTTGAACTGTAGAAAGATAAAACTACAGTATGCACAGTGTGAAGAATGCTCAGAGATAAGGAACAGAAGAGAAAAGGTGAAGAGAGCAGAATGTGCACATATCAAAGAGCATGAGAAGGACAGAGAAAGAATAGATAGACAGAGACAACAAGTCAAGCCAAATATGAACAGGGCAGAAGAATAGTGTAGCAAAGAAGAATTGCAGAACAATGAAGAAGTGGTAAGAATTGATTTATCTATGTGTTGGTTATTCAATCATTTATTTGTAATAAGGGTGGTAGGGAGGTGCTAGGGAGGACTGTTGTCCTCAGAGGTTCAAGTGGGTGCTTGAACACAGGGAGTTGTAGCTTCCATCTAGTTGTAGCTAGAGAAACCAGGGTGGCAGGGTGGTGCAAGGGAGAACAAGTGTTCTCTGTTATACAGGTTGGAGCCTGTGTAACTGGAAGTTGGTGCTTCCATCCAATTAGTGCTGGAATACTCAGGGAGTTGGTGCTTCCTTCTAGTGGGTGCTAGATAAACTAGAGAGTTGGTGCTCTCAAACAAGTTGGATCTTGTAAAATAGAGGTAGTAGCCTCACATTGAGTTGGTGCTCAATTATAGATGATGTACAGAACTTAAAAGACTGCCTATCATTTCGAAGAAGAAGAGGTTTTCTCCCTTTATGGGTTTCCTCGTGAAAATATGTCTCTGTGTATATCTTATGTGTGAGTGATGCTCATTATTTATGTTGTTCATATATTGCATAATATTGGTGGTCACTTGGAGAAAGATTTAAAAAAAAATGGCTTTATTGTTAATATTGTTTAAGCACAGTAACAACTAATTCACCCCCCCCCCCTCTTAGTTGTCTTAGTAATTTCAACAAAGAATCCATTTCGCAAGTGCGACACCCTTCAAGGTACAAGTCAATTTTGATATCCCCTTATTTGAAGGCTAGATAGATGTAGATTCTCTAGAAAAATGGTTGAATCGGCTAGAAGGTTATTACTCTGTCCAAAAAAAATTCGACAGTGAAAAGATCACCTTCATGCTCCTTAAATCCCTCCCCATGTCTGAGCTTGGTGGGAAGGTTACTGGGAGAGGTACACCATGGATGAATCTACACTATTTGAGAGAGAACCCACTTGGGTAACCTTTGTAGATGCCCTAAAGGAGGAGTTCTACTATGTTGAAAACTATTACGACCAATACATGACATGGAAAACTCTACGTTAGAAAAGAGACCAGATAGTGTCGAAGTACACCAACATCTTTCATACCTTGCACTCAAAACTAGGTATAAAAGACTCCGAGTGGCACCTAGTTTTTAAGTACCACAATGGTCTACACAGGTACATCCAAACAAAGATGGATTGCTTGGACATCTCCTCACTCGGAGTTGCTTATCGATATGCAATCAAAATTGAGCAGAAATTCAAGCAACATAGTAAGTGGGAGAAGCATGGAAAAGGAAACTCTAACTCACATAATGAAGGATAGAGCAAGGAAATCCAACCTCAAGAGATCCAGTCCGAGATGTAGGAAAATAAGGGTAACGAGAAGTCTAACAAAGACACAGGAAAGTGGTGTGAGTTTCACAACAACCCTTGGCACAACACCAATGAATGTCGCTCAATACAGTCATTGATGGTCGAGCTTAAAGACAAAGAGTTGAACCTCGACTTGGACCCTGATTCAACAAATAATAAAAGGAGACAGATCATTGATGCAGAACCCAATGCTATTGTCACAACTGCAACAATCCAACCAGAAGAGGATCCTGAGGAGGTGGAGAGACTCTTCCATTCACATGTGTGGGTGAAGGGGACCCCACTGCATTTTATTGTTGATAGTGGAAGCCAAAATAACATCATCTCAGCAGAGGTTGTCAAGCAATTAGATTTTCCAACAAAACCACACCTGCAACCATACAACATCGAGTGGCTTCACCAGGGTAAATATCTTCATGTCAGCTAGCAGTGTCGCCTGCCCTACAACATCAAGCCCTTCAAGGATGAGGTATTATATGCTGTTTCTCCACTGGAAGTATGTAATTTTCTATTAAGCCAACAATATATGTGGAGGCATCATGTTGTTTATGAGTCTCAACACTGTAGCGTAATTGTTACTCTGGGGGGTCAGTTATAAAAGATACCAGAGGTAGTTCCGACTATTTTCCAACCAAAACAATGCCACAAAGTAATCTCTCATACTGTAAAGTTTAGCCTTTTCACAATCTAATCAGAAGGTGAATAGAAGGAAACTACAACCACTATGGCCTCAGCCCAAGACCTTTCTATCCATCAGAAACAGATCAACAAGATTGTAGAAGAGTACCAAAATGTTCTTGTTGCACCTACGAGGGTGCCTCCACACTGCCCAGTCAAGCAAGGTTATAACAAAACCCTTCATACTCTTCATGTTGCATCTTCACCAAGAGAGTCCTCCCACACTCAGGTATATCATGCAACTAGATAGGATGGATGGATGATGCACTATCTCTAGTGGAGGTCTATTTCTTGCTTTATGGTGGATTCTCTTAGTTAAAAGGAGGTTTATCTTGTTAATGCTTGGACTATGTAAGGAATCTTTATTGCTATTTCTTATTTTCTTGGTTGCAAGATAATTTGCTTAATATTTTGGGGAGTATAATTGCATACAACCCCACTAAGTCCATTATATTTGTCTTGGAATACTTTGTTGCATATGGAAATCCTAGGAGGAGTAAACGGGTTTACACCCTCCTAGGGTTCTTCCTAGCTATCTTAGCTTTCCTTGGGGATTAAAAGGGTTTACACCCCCAAGGAAGTAGATCAACTATCTCTTTAATTTTTTATATTCCACAACCCAATATTTAAAGGCACTAATCTTCTTGCATTGGAGAAACAAAATCATTTCTTTGGGATACGTGAAAACACGAGATATTGTAATTTTCTAAGTTGGAAACTTTTGCTTGTGCTTAAGGATTGCTTGGCCCACTAGGGAATCTACATCCATTAGGGATGCAACAAACCTCTCTTTACTTTGATTATAACTCACTTTTAAACCGTCAAAAGTTGCTAATAAATTGCCCCTATAATCTACTAGCCTCAACGCACTTTTTGGGTGGTTTAATTTCTTGTTTTGTGGGTTGAAATTTTCTGTTGTAGAAATAGTTATATACAGTCATAAAGCTGCTAAAATATCTCTACAATACTTGTTTATATCAACCTTATTTTGTTGCTAAAGTCTTGTGCTTTCATACTTGAGTTATACTAGTGATTGCTAGCTTATCTCTTGCATTATTTACTTGAATTTTAGCATCTTGTTAGTAAATTTAACAATCATTCACTTGCTCATATATATCTCTATTGACTGATGCAAATAAGGATATCAATCTTAACTTTCTTGTCCACTTAACTATAAGCTTGCATACTTGTCTTTTCTTGTGTCTCAGGCTAGAATAATCATCTTTTGTAGGTACTCAAGCTTCTTGGAAACTATTAACCACTTCTGAGACTCTTTTCCAAGCTATTTTCCACTTAGTATCTTGACCTAGATGGGCATCACTTCAATCATCTCACTTTTTGTCTCATTTCCCCCTAGGATTACTCGAGATTTCCCCCTTGTGTTGGATTTATCCTTCACTAAAGAGAGGGGATGGTTTACCTAAGGTGATAGTGGGTAGATTCACCATTATCGCCATCTTGTGGACTGGATTAGACTTTTCCCAAACTACAATTTTTGTGATAACATGAATTATATTAGAGATATTGACACCTATAGTGGTAGAGTCACTATATTTCAAATGTCCATGATCACATTCAAGATTAGAAGATATCTTATGAGAAAGAAACTATAGTTTGATTCCATCAAAAGATGAAAAATTTATCATAGGATACTCTAGAAATCCCCTCATTCAATGAGAAAGATATGCTTATACTGAATATTGCCTCATCTATTAGAAGTATCGGAAGGATTGAGCCCATAATCCATTAAAATGATCTTAACATGAGTTGGAAAAATGTGCCACAATGTGATAAGTTACATAAAAACTTGTAGAAAACTACCACCTCTTTATTTGGACCACAAGTTAATCTTTTTTCCTCAAGAGGATGTAGTAAAGGCCTATGAAGATGAAATTTCAAAGAAAAAAAAAGACATTTGCTCACTTCCACTTCCTAACATCAACAAGGCATGTCTAAAAAGCTATGTTGAAGACCCAACTTCGGATATTACATTAATCAAGACCGGCATGTCTAAAAAGCTATGTTGAAGACCCAACTTGGGATATTACAGTAATCAAGACCTTGTTACCAAATTTAGAAAAAAAGAATGAATCAAAGTATAACCTCCTTCAAAGCTCCCTTTGAACAACATCATTTTCCTCAAATTAATATCGTTGAAAAAACTTTTTAGAAAAAAGAATGAATCAAAGTATAACCTCCTTCAAAGCTCCCTTTGAACAACATCATTTTCCTCAAATTAATATTGTTGAAAAAACTTTTTAGGCATAAAAATATTATATTGAAAAATATAGAAAAGAAAAGGAGCAAGCATCCACTAGCCAAGTGGAGGATACCAACGATCAAGGGAATTGAAGTGTTTTACCTTCCTTACCTTTTGTATAAATAAAGTGAATGCTAAATATAAATGGTTTTTTTTATGGACGTTGTAAACTATCGAGAAGGCAAAATTGACCAACTTTTGAATATTTATTCTAATGTTTGTTATTGTATCAGACTATTCCTTACTTTCTCACTTTAGAATGACTAGAAGAATGTTTTATTTTGCTGTAGACTTTTCTTATGGATTTGTGATTTAGTCTTACTATTTTTTTTTAAATGGTATATAATCTATGAATGTGAGATTATTTCAATGGTTTATAATCTATGAATGTGAGATTATAATTAGTAACTTGAATATAGGTTTACCTTTTTTCATTACTGGTTATTTAGATATTTCTGTTATTATTAATAAGATTATAATTAGTAACTTGAATATAGATTTACCTTCTTTTATTACTGGTTATTTAGATATTTCTGTTATTATTAATAAGATTATAATTAGTAACTTGAATATAGATTTACCTTCTTTTATTATTGGTTATTTAGATATTTCTATTATTATTAATAAGCAGTATAATATTTTATGTTTTATTGAAAGATATATTTGTTGATTTCATATTAATTTTTCATTCTTAAAATCTTATATAAACATTTAGTATTAGGATTGCATTTTTTTTTGGATTTTGAATTTCATTTAGATTTTAGATTTTAATAACTCAGAGAAAAATATTAGATTTAGTATTGTTAGCTAAGCCATTAAATAAAAAAAATTACTATTTGAAATGGAGAGAATGTTAATTGAGCCTTAGCTTCAAGGGATCTTCTTTAGTGTAATGATGGGCATTTGTCTGTGTCAAAATTTTGGTGCTAGAAGAAGGGCCACACTCTTGTATGCCTTACAATGGTAGTTCCGAATAAAAATAAACCCAAACCATTATCGAGCCAACCTGTTGATGGGTTTGAATGCCTCGATTTCAATTGTATGGATTAAACCCAGTGGAGAGGCCCAATTAGACTCTCCCCTATCGAGTGTGGAATAATCTTATGGATTTATGGCCCGAAAAACTTTAGATGAATGTTACTGTATATTTTCTTTTTGGATTATTCAACTAAAAAATATGAAACTATTATTTATTAAGAAGAAAGTAAAAATTTTCTTTGAAAAGTAGTTCTCATGAAAACAATAAAAAAGTAAATTTAACTCACTTAATTCCAAAAAACAATTCTATATAAAATATCTATTTTAACAACAAAACTTTCTAAAAAAAAATTAACTCAACATAAAAATAATATTTTATTAAATAAGACAATAGAAAAAAAATAATTAATTATAAAATTATTTGAAAATAATTCTATAGAAAATGATTAAACTAGCATACTACAACTTTCTAGAAAACATAAATTTGAAA